>RJWT010026533.1:0-15788 GCA_004365215.1 Cuniculus paca | reverse complement strand
TCTTTGAAGCATGCAGGTTCTCTAAATCTCTCTTTGATTTTGCTTCCAGTATCTCATTTCTTTTTTTTTTTTTTGTATAATACTTGAGTTTATTATAAAACATATCTATGGGAAGAACATAAGTTCTAGTGATAAGTTAGATCAAAAGGTCTAGTTTCCAATGCTGATAAATATGTGTAGATGCTTCTATGTTATAATTTTTTTTATTTTATAGAGAATAAAACAAAACAGAACAGAACAAAACAAAACAAAAAACAGAGTAGAACAGAACAAAGCAGATCACAACAGAACAATGCAAGCTATACAGGACTTCAAAACAAGACAGCCAGAATATCTCCAACTCCTCTGTTTACCTCTTCTGATCACATTGGACCCATTCAGACATTCCAGGATAATTCATTTCTGCATTTGTAACTTAATCATATCTGTAAAATCCCTTTCACCATATAAGATAACATAGTCATAAGAACTGGGAATTAGGTCCTGGTTATCCTTGGGAATGCCTTCCTCCACTTACATCATCTGTAATCAACAAAAGTTTAAAGTTTGAGGACGAACTGCATTTAAGTGGTGATTAATGCCAATATGTGCACTTTGTAATCATTTGTTGAGTTTTCTATGGCTTAAATCATAATTGAGAATGTATCTTTAACAATGAGCTATGGGAGAGTAGTATTTTTCTTTTTCTCAATAATTTCCATTTTCCTAATTTTGGACCAGGGTTAGGCTCTAATAAAAGCATTCTTATTAGCTAGTGAGAACAATGAAGTCAGGCAATTTTATATATTAATAACTTCGCATATTTATAATGGATTTTATTGCATCAGGCATAAGGGATCTCACAAATAAGAAAACTAAGTACCCATGCTCTACACACATCCAAGAAAAGAGATGGCTTGGATTAGCTGTGTACAAGAAAACACACATTTTAATTCCCTCGTCTTTCCCTACTATTCAGTGACTTTAATTATAATAACATATCATAATGCTACCAGACCCAAGGCTACCAGACCACCAGAGTTCAAATTCTGGCTCTCATACCTATCAGATATCTAGGCAATTTGTTAAATGTTTCTGACATTTTGTGCAATAGGTATTAAAATAGACCACTGAAATATTATAAAAATTAAGTAAAATAATATATAAGGAAGACTTTCATATAAAAGTTCCAGAACTATGCTTTTTCTTTTCCCTATTCTTAGTTTATAAAATTATTGTATTCTCTATACTTATATATATTTTATTTATACTGATATTTAAAAGATTTCAAAGTATTTTATTCTATGACCTGAAAAGAAAAATAAAGCTTAATGAATTTTATTTTTTCTGGTAATATGCTTTCCCTGGGTATTGGAGAAATAATTGTGTCACTGAATTTGTTGTCAAGCAGGAAAACTACATTCTGTGGGTGTCAATACTCTCAGTCTATCTCCTAGTTATCATCGAGTGTTTTAGAGATGAAGTGATTTGTATTAGATTGCATGTTGAATAAGAAATGAAATGTGTAGAACCCTTCTCTCAGCAATGGAGCAAAGTACATGATCATTAATAAAGGATGCTAGTTCCCCAAGGTGGCTGATGAGCCACCCCTCCCAATGAATGCAACTAGAACTTGCTGAAATAAAGGCTGCTTGCTATAGGGCAATCTTCCTCAAGTAGAATTGCACCTCCAAGCTAACTTCTCTGGATGCCTGCCTTGCACATCTTCAACAAATTCAACCCATATGGAAAATGCCCCCATCTAGGAACTTAAAAACACATTTACTCTATTTGTTGAATTGTTACATATTTATTGAAAGTTTAAAATACATTAATGTTTATTTATTTTATGATATAAGATAACCTTCCAGGAATATAGCCCTGATTCATAACATTGCATCTTTTGCATGCAAGATTTATGTGGCTAAATATGAAACATTCATTCAGATTGCAAGTAAATCCAAAAAAAGACATGAATCGTGTAAACCCTGGGAATTCATGTGGTAGATAATTCATTGCAGTTCTCAAAATGTGATAGGCAGCAAGATATTTGAATAAAAATTAAACTATTAGTAACTGCTAACTGAAAGCTTAAAAATCTATTGCCATTTAATTTCATGATAATTCAAAATCAATTGTCTATGTTCCTGATGCATTTCATTTAATATATGTTTTGAAATTTGGCCTAAATAACAAAAAGAAGAAACAGAAGCCAATGACAAAGAAAGAAGATCATCCACTTAATATAATAATCCACTCTTTCCTTGGCATGTTGGTTCATGTCTGTAATCCCAGCACTTGGAAATCTAAGGCAGTAGAATTTTGAGTCTGAAGCCAATTTTGGCTACATAGGCCAAATTGACATACAGTTAAGATCCTATTATAGGAAAAACCAAAGCAAACCAAAACAAAACCAAACAAATAATAATCCATTCTTAAAATGTGGGACATGAGGCCAACTAACATCCCTTAGAGATTCCACTAAGAGTGAAAGAGAATTATAGACTTTCACCCAATAGCACATTTAATGTTTGCCAATGTTTAGTTATCCAAATCTTCCTAGATAAGTTAATATTAGTTTCATTGTAATTAAGATTTATAGCTACAATCATGAAATTTTGAAGAAATGCATAGAGAACCAAAGTTTAACCACTTCAATGAATTGAAGAGTCAGATCATATCCATGAACCTCAGCAAGATCTACATCAGTGTTCCTTCTGCCTGTGAAGGGCTTTTGCCTGCATGCAGATGACTGATACATCTAGGATCAATTGTTTCATATTAATTGTCAATTAATTAATTGTTCCATATTAATTTAGGTGTTCACCACAGGATCTGTGTTTTCACATAGCCATGAACTTACTAATATTTTTCATATTTTTTTCTATCAGCTTTAATAAATTGGTTAATGATAATAGCTTTAGTGGTAAAAAGTTATAATTCATTAAGGCTCCAAATGATGTTAGAGAAAAAATAACCAGCCAAAATCAAACACAGAGAAGGAGAGATGTAAATGAAGGGAAAGAAGAATGGAGGGAAGAAGACAGATAGATAAAGGAAACAGAAAGAGAATTTATTCACAAGAAAATGGAGATGGCATTTAAACAATGACAACAATTCAAAATATCAATTTGGAATATTATTACATAAATTTTAATTAAACTTATTTCTGCATTAGCTGTGCTAGAAACCACCATAATTACCAGTATGCACTACTAGTCTTTTGTTTTGTACCAAGGATTTCTCCTTTAATGTGAAGTAATGTTTGAATAGACTCATCAGCTGTCAAGAGATTTGGGTAGCTCACCCATCCTTCATGATGTCTCAGGCTTGTTTTAAACCCAGGTCATTGATGAATTCCCTGTTAAGGATTGTATTCTATATCTGCATGTGGCATGATTTTAAACATCCTAGCTTCTACTGAAACCAAGGAAACTTTGAAATATCCCACTAAGGAATGTATTTCAAAATTTATGAAACTTCCAAAGTGGTATCTTTTGGATTCTTTGCAGTATGCTTAAAATGTCTGCACTGAGCAGGTGACCCCTGAATGCATGAGTGCACACACAACTTTGGAAGGTAGAGCAATGAGGCCACCAAGACCCCAAGTCAAGTGACACCCAAACACAAGGGCACACACACACCCTTGGTGGGTGGAATATAAAAGAAACCAGCACTATGGAAGTGTCTGAAGTGGCAGTGATGAGCCAGCAGTGGGCTAGAGATCATGAAAAGAAAGATGCCTTAAAAATAGCAAGACCATGAAAAATCAATATAACAGCTACAAGATGAAGCTAACAAGAATAGTATAAGATTGACTGGAGTCAATGAGAAAACTGCACACAGCACAAAAGCCATAAAAAAAAAACTATTCACAGAAATAATGGCAGAAAACTTTCTAAGAATGGATAAATAATTTGACATACAAGTAAATGAAACATATAGAATTCCAATCACCCATGATCAGAATAAAACTACATCAAAACATATAATAATCAAGATTCCAGAAATTCAGCACAAGAACAAAATATTAAAAACAGAGAAAAGAAACAAATCACCTATAAAGGAAAGCCCATGAGAGTCACAGCAGACTTCTCAACACAACCTGTTAAATCAAGGAGAGTTTGGAGTGAGGTATGTATAGTCCTAAAAGAAAAGAAACTGTAATGCATAGTGATGCACCCCCAAAACTATCATCCAAAATTGCTGAAGAAGTAAGATACTTCCATGACAAAGAACACCTGAGGAAATTCATGACCACCAGCTCTTCAGAATGCTCTGAAGCATGTATTAGAAAGAGAACATGACAACCACAACCATGAAAACACCAATTGAAAGAAGCTACCAAGCAGGTCAAGCAATTAAACATAAGGGAAAGACAGAGAATTGACAACAAGAAAATAACATGGAAAAAAATTCAATATGTATCAGTTGTAACCATGAACATAAAGGGACACAACTCACCAGTCAAAAGAAACAGACTAGAAGAATGGATTAAGAAACAAAATCCAACAATATGTTGCATTCAAGAAACACATTTAATTCATAAAGAAACTTACAGACTGAAAATCAAAGTATGGAAAACAATTCTCCACATGACAGAATCCCAGAAAAAAGTTAAAGTAGCTATTCTATTTTCATATAATGCAGACTTCCAACCAGAACTGATTGAAAGAGTCAAAGAGGAATACTACACACATGTTAAGGGAAGACTCCAAGAAAAACACATAACAATAATAAACATATATAACTAAACTCTGGGGCACTCAATTACATAAAGATATTAATGGATGTGAAAAATCAAATAAGCACTAATACATTGTAGTGGGAGACCTTAATACCCCACTCTCAGACAAAAAATTAACAAAGAAGTATCAGAATTAAAACAAACCTGTGAACAAATAGACTTAGTAGGTGTCTATAGGTTGTTCTACCCCACATCATAATCCACATTCTTCTCAGCTTCACATGGGACATTCTCCAAAATAGAACACATATTAGTTCCTAGAACATGCTTAAGTAAATGCAAAGGAATTGAAATTATCCCATGTGTATTATCTAACCATAGTGCAATGAAATTGGAAATCAATATCAAAAAAATACAAAAACTACACAAACACATGGAAATTAAACAGTGCCTCTTGAACATCCAATAGGAAAATTAAGAAGGAAATTATGCAGTATCTACAGTTAAATGAAAATGCTGATACATCACACTAGAACTTAATGAGATGCAATGAAAGCAGTCATAAAAGGGAAATATATATGGTAAACCCTCACATCAAGAAAACAGAACAAGTTCAAATAAACAGCTTGATGTTGAACCTCAAATTCCTAGCAAAGGAAAAACAAAGCAAATCCAAAGTTCATATGAGAGAGGAAATTGTAATAATCAGAGCAGAAATTAATGCAATTGAGAGTAAGAAAAAAATATAAAGAATCAATGAATTGGAAAAAGTGGTTCTTTGTAAGATTAAATAAAATTGATAAACCTCTAACAAACCTTATCAAAAAGAAGAGAGAAATGACTGAAATTCAATCAATTAGGAAAGAAATGACTGAAATTCAATCAGTTAGGAATCACAACAGATCCTGTGGAAATCCAGAAGATCATCAATACCTACTTCAAAAAACTATACTCTAATAAGATGGAAAACACAGAAAAATGGACAGATTCCTGGGACACACACAAATTACCAAAACTGAATCAAGAAGACATATATATTCCAAACAACCCAATATCAGTCAATGAAATTGAAAATGTAATTAAAGACCTACCAACAAAGAAAAGCCCAGGCTCAGATGGATTCACTGTTAAATTCTACAAGAAGACCTCATACCACTAATGCTGAAACTCTTTAATGAAATTAAAAGGGAAGTAACACTGCCAAAAAAAAAAAAACTACATACGAATCTCCCTAATGAATATAAATGCAAAGCTTCTTAATAATATACTGGCAAAGAGAATGCAGCAAATCATCAAAAATATTATACACCATGACCAAGTAGGAACCATCCCAGGGATGTCGGGATGATTCAGCATACACAAATCTAACAATATATTATACCATATTAACAGAGCCAAAGGCAGAAGCCACATGATCATCTTAATAGAAGCCGAAAAAGCATTTGATGATGTCCCACATCCATTCATGATAAAAACTCTAAATAAAATTGGGATATATGGCCTTTATCTCAATCTGATAAAACCATCTATGACAAAACAAAAGCTAACATCACTTTAAGTGGCCAGAACCTGAAAATTTTCACTCTAAAATTAGGAACAAGACAAGGATATCCACTATCATTACTCCTCTTCAATATAATTCTGTGGAAACATTAACCAGAGCAATTAGACAAGAAAAAGAAATAAAATTAATAAGAAAGAAGTTAAATTATCATTATTTGAAGATGACATGATGCTTTACATAAGAGACACCAAAATCTCCACCAGAAGACTTCTAGATTTAATAATTAAATTCAGTAGCATAACAGGACACAAAGTCAACACTTCAAAATTAATAACATTCCTGTACCCAAGCAACAGACTCACAGAAAGAGAAATTAGGAAAACCACACACTTCATAATAGCATCCAAAAAAAATGAAATGCTTAGGAATCAATCTAAGAAAGGAAGTAAAAATCTATGCATTGAAAATTACAGCAACTTGAAAAAATAGATCAAAGAGGGTATCAGGAAAAGGAAAGATATTCCTTGCTCATGGATAGGAAGAGCCAACATAATGAAAATGGCCATACAATATAGTGATATAGATTTAGTGCAATCCCAAAGTACCATTAGTGTACCCCACAGAATTAGAGAAAAACTTCCTGAGATTCATTTGGAATGAGGAGACATAAAAGTGAAAAAGCAATTCTGGACATAAGGCAAATAAGGGGTCATCACAATTCCTGACCTGAAATTATACTACAAAGCCACTATGATAAAATAAGCATGATTTGAGCCAAAAACAGACCTGAGGATCAGAGACACAGAACAGTAGATGCAGACAAAACCCTAAATGCACTCAGCCACCTTTATCTTGGCAAAAGGGCCAAACATGTACATTGTAAGACAGATAGCCTCCTTAATAAATGCTGGTGGAAAAACTGGATTTACACATGCCAAAGACTAAAACTAGACCCATGTCTATCACCATGCACTAAACCAAAGTCAAAATGGATCAAAGATCTAAATATTAAAACAGAAACACTAACAAAGAGAAAATAGGCAGAAATCTCGAAGACATAGGTATAGACAGGCATTTCATGAACAAAGCCAAAACCACACAGAAACACTACAAAGAATAAACAAATGGGTTCTAACCGTTTTTAAAATCTTTTGCACAGCAAAAGAAATTAGCAACAGAGTGAAAATACAACTCATAGAGTGGAAAAATTATAGCAAGCTGTCCCTCAGATTAAGAACTTATATATATACATATATATATAATTGAAAAAATCAGCTCCCCCCAAATTGAAAGACTCAATTAAAAAAAAAAGGCATATGAGATGAATACACACTTCTCAGATGGAGAAATAAAAATAGCAAATAACTATATGAAAAATTGTTCAATAACATTGGTCATTCAGGAAATGCAAATTAAAACAACACTAAGATTCCATCTCACCCCAGAAAGAAAGGCTATCATCAAGAAATCAACCCATAACAAATGCTGGAGGTGCTGTGGGGAAAAAGGAACCCTTCTCCATTGTTGATGATGTGTAGACTAGTGCAACCACTTTGGAAATCAGTGTGGAGAATCCTCAAAAAACTAGGATTAGAAGTACCATTCGACCCAGCTATTTTCCTTCTGGGTATTTTCCCAGAAGAATTAAAAACGTCATGCCATAGTGATATATGTGCGCCCCTATTTATAGCAGCACAATTTGTAATAGCTAAATCTTACAAACAACCAGAATGCCCATCAACTGAAGAATGGATTGAAAAGATGTGGCATTTTATTCAATTGAGGGCTACTCAGCTATAATGAATTTAATACTTTTATAGGTAAATGAATGCAACTTGATACTATACTCATAAGTAAAATAAAACAGATTCTTGTGCATAAATATCATATTGTTTCCCTAGTGTAAGATGCTGAAAGAGTAAAGAAAATGCAAAATGTATAATAGATTTTTGTGAAACTGTTCAAAAGGAAAGGGAAACTGGGATTAGGGAAAGGAGAAAAGAAAGAAGGGAAAAGGAAATTATCTATCTATCTATCTATCTATCTGTCTGTTAAGATAGTTATACTTCTAATTTTTCTTATTTCATTAAAAAGAAATGTTTTTGCTTATATTGTTTGATCAATCATTCATGCCTGTATGTTGTAATCTGAGCAACTTCTCTGAAGATAACAATACACAATGTATTAACCATTGTTACTCTCCTATTATCTTCTTTTGAAATTCTGTATCATTTTTATTGTTTTTTCCCTTTAAAATAAATAAACAAGGGTCAGGGATATAGCTTAGCAGTACAAGTGCCTGCCTGGCAAGCTCAAGGTCCTGAGTTCAATTCCCAGTACAAAAAAAAAAAACTAAAATAAAATAAACAAAACAAAATAAAATAAAATGTCTTCATTGAAATAAAACCTCCCAAAGGTGGAGGATTGGTTGCATTTTTCCGGAAGGACACATCATGGGAGCTGGAATTGAGGTAAACAGTGCTATCAGTATGGTGGTACTCAGAGTTAGCCAAGATTATAGCATTGATTAGTATGACTTCATATGGTACTTGACTGAAATCATTTTGCACAAATTTGCTACATGCCTGTCTACCCAATGCAAAAAGAAAGATGAGGAGCCAGTATGTATCTATTAAAAAGTGTAAAGCACCTCTGGCAGATAAATACATTTACCCACTTGTGGGTTTATAGATGTGATTGTGGTGACAAGGGGGCAAGAAATGGAGGTGGAGTAAAGGTTTGAGTTCTCTCCAGCAGGCCAGGGCTGCCTTTCTATTAGAAAAGGGGTATGTTTGAGCCATAGAACATGGATCTCAAGATTCACAGCTATGATGCAGAACAGGTATTATGGCTTGTATCCTGGTGTCCACCCAAAACCCCATTGGGCTCATTGGTGGGGCCTCTGGGAGTGACTGGATCATGGATGCAGGATACTGGATTAGTCCACCGATTGGTTTAGCATAGTTCTGGGTGTGGGTGCATGTGGTTGATGGATTTCCTGAAGAAGGAGGACTCACCTTGAATGTGCTCTGCATCATGAGTAAGCTTGTAACCTGGATGGAATAAAAGGAAAAAGCAAAAGGAATCTTCACTGCTTCCTACTGTTTCTCCTCTGCTATGCCACCCTGCTTTGGAACCATCCAACTATGGATGAAACCTCTACAAACTGTGAGCCAGAATTACCCTTTTATCCTTTAATTTGTGGGTGTCAGGTATTTTGTCCTAGCAACAAGAAAGTAACTGAGAAAACAGTTTTGGGAATAGGGTTTCCTCTGGTGGTCTCCACAGGCCTGGAAGTTCATGATTCAGACTTGCTTAAAGCCTCTTGGGTAATTGCTCCCACATCTCTCCCAAAATGGATTTGACTCACTTACCCCTGAATATATTTTAAATGTTTATCTGATCATACCTGCTCCAGGATTGGTGCCTTGCTCTGCTATGGTTCAATGACAAAGTCCTGGAGTTTGGCTTTGTTAAGTGCAAGCAAGGAGCAGGAGGCAATAGCAAAGAAGAGGAAGAACTCACTTGGAAGGTGTAGTTGGCTTCTACTGTATTTTGAGAGAAGAGCATGGAAGAGAGCAAAGGAGAAAGATGATGGTCTAATTAAGAACACATGGTTTTCTGAAAGCGAAGCACAGCTGGGTCCCAAACATGTTCTACTCACTGTTTTAGCTTCCAGCTTCTTTAAACTCTTGTATTATTATTACTGGAATTATGATTATCTGTTTGGATTATCATGAGGAAATGTGGCAATCATCAAAGGAGAATAGATGTGAATCCAATTCCTAAGGCTGTGGTTAATCAGAAAATTCAATCCCATTTTTCAAAGGCCAAAGCAAAGGATCTTATTAATAATCTTTCATTTCTTTCAGTATACTAAATTGTTGGATATTTTCTAAACTGGTTGCAACCTAAACTTCACTGTTTTTACTTTTTGAGTAAATAACATGTAAATCAAAATTTCTCATGGGAAAATAAGATGATGGCTATACTGACCCAGCAACTAATAGCTCAAACATTTTTCCTTTTTGTTACCAAAAGCGAGGTGAAATGTGAGAAGTGTCACGGTGCCCTCATATCTATAAACCTTTCACTCATTGGATGTATAGTGTTAACCATTTATGGAGTCACTGCACAAGTGCTTCTTGTGTGAAAGGAAAATAACAAGGCCTTGGCAGAAATACTTTGGTGCTTGTTAGAACTGGCTTTGGATGGGTCCAGTGAAAAACTTGTTTTTCTTTGTCTGTAGGAAACTATTGGGAACAAAAACTTTAAGCACATTCTGGTATAAGTGAGAGTCTTACTTTGACAGCTTTTTAAAAAAATCAACGGCATCCCCAGGTAGTCAGAGCATAACAAAGAATGAATAAAGGAAAAGTGGGTTTTTCAGCTTTATGACTTAGCATGTAAGTCAACAGCATTTTAAAATTATTAAAATTTTAAAAATTATTTTGCTTCCTCAAATTCATAATTCTACTTGTTAGTTATATGATTGCTTTCTGAATATTTTTTTATATTTTCATACATATAAGCCGAATGTTTTTAGGACTTATAAATAATTAGGTTTTTCAGTACTGGATTATGATTTTATAGCTCATTACTTTAACTAGAACAATAAAAAGATTACAGAAAAAGAAAAAGAAACTTCTTTTGGAGTATGACTAAATGAAATAGGCACTGTTACACTACACATCTTAATTCATGTGTGTACACCTAACTAAAAAAGTAAATCCCAACGTAAATATGAGAATAATAGAGGAAAAAAAAGGATTAAAAAAGATGAATTTATGCAATGAATTGTTATAAATTATGTCATAAATTACATTTGTGTGATTTTAAATTCGAGAGCACTTAATTCTACAGAAGTTTATGAAATAGAAATTGTGATGAAACTAGAGCATTATTCAACCTCAGATAAATGCTTACCACCAGAAAAACTATTAGTTCCTAAAAGATATTTAAAATAGGAAATAAATAACCATAAAAGTTAAATCTCAGACATAAAATATGTTAATTTTAGGCCATTTCTTTTGTTTCCAATGCATGAAAATTTAGGAAATTAGCTTGTCTCCTTCCACATCTAATTCACTTACTTCAACATCTCTTTTTCTTTTCAAGTGTTCCCATGTTTTTCTTATGTTCTATCATCTATTTCAATAATTGTCACGATGGCTATCACTATTTGTTTTTTTAAATTATGCTGAATCTATTTGAGTTTACTAATTTAATTTGTATTTTTACAGTACTACAGATTGAACCCAGGGAATTAGCACTGAGGTACATCCCCTGCTAGTGGTATGATATGCTAATGAGGCTAAATTTCCCAGACTGGTCTCCAATTGAGATCTTCCTTCCTCAGCCTCCCAGATACTGGGATTATAGGCATGCTGAACATGCCTCATGTCTCTGCTAAACTTCATATAACTAAATACTGTTCTATGTTTTTTTAAGTATGTAGTATTTCTTTTATTTAGTTTCCCAGGCAAATCTTACGTGTTGGAGACAAGATCTGGCTAAGATATTTTTCCTAAGTTTTTACATGTTTGAGAATGTGAGGGGCCTGTAATAACTAACAGGCTAAGCTGTGTATAAACTGTGTTTACATTGTCACCTTTCCATTTCTCTCAGGGCACTGTAGATACTATGATACTCTCCTCTGAAGTTTCAAACAGTACTCTTATTTTTATGAAAACTTCTTAGTAAAACTTCTTTTTTGATTAATTTCCATTAAGTTTTGCATGAATGTGTGTTAGGATAGTTATGTCCCACAAGGGCTTGCAAATGTTTTGATCTATACCATGAATAGACTGTCATTTTCATACATGAAGAAAAATTTGGTTGTAAATCAGATTCTTGAGTTTCATTTGTTCTTTCTCAGCATGCATTACTTATCATTCCATTAAATTTTGTCACTGAAGTTTGTCATGGTAAAGACCAGTTGACTTTTTTCCAATATAAATAGCTTACTTTTTCTTCATAGATTCTCACAGAGTTCTTTATTCTGCAGATTTAATAATTTCGGTGACACGTGTTGGTCTGTGTGGAGGTTTCCTGGAGTTAAAATATTTGGAATATTTTAACTTGTTATTTGGTAACATGACTTCTTCTTTTGGTTCAAATATTTCCTCAAATTACCTATTCCATTGTTTCAAAAATATTTTAATATATATGCTAATATGTTTCATTTATACTACTAGTTTATCTTAATTCATTGAAAAGAAAATTCTGTGCTATTATCTGTGTCTTTTTGGTAAGTCTTTTTTGTCTCTATCTTCTACTCTGAGTAACTACTTTTCAGATTATGATACATGGTATATTAACTATTGTTATTTTCTTATTATTTTGCTGCCAAATTTTTTTCATAAAATATAAAAATTAAAATTAAAAAAGACTTGCTGGGGATTTAGCTCAGTGGCATAAGCACCTGCCTGGCAGGCACAAGGTAGTGAGTTCAATCCCAGGTACAAAAAAAAAAAAATCCATCTTAAAAAAAAAAAAAACTCTGTATGGTGCATATTGTCTCTATGTCAGGAATAAAATACATCCATATCACAATGTCCCCGCCTATTTTCTACGTATTATCGTTTTCTTTTAATTTTAAAGCCCCTTCTATCTTTTCTACTCTTATCTTTATTCTCAAAGTTTTTGAGCACATCAACAATTTGATTTGATGGTTAGCCATATTTTGATCCTGGCTCTTATTAGAATATTTAGTACATGAGAATCATTTTGTTCTGTTATACTTTGTAGCATCTAGCTATTTGATTGGCTTTACAACATTCATATTCATCAATATAAATTGGTTTATCAGCTTGTTTTTGAAATGCATCCTTAAGTCATAGTCTAGTAATATTTGTGATATAATAGTTTTTTCTCTTCAACTGTGTTTTCTTCTAAACTAGAATTTATGCTTTCTTCTTGTATGTATGTGTGTGTGTGTGTGTGTTGCTTATGCACACTTCTTTATCATATTCATATATATGTAGATTTCTCTATTTAGCTTTCTATATATTCTTAATGCAATTGGTAAAATTTTATCACTATCTTAACCTGAGAGTGATTTTCTTGATTGACAATTCTGAACACCCCATTTTCTTCCAAAAGTGAGCAAATATTCTCTCTAGAAAGTCAGAAGGTATTTAAATTTTATGGGATTATGGTCACCGTTGCACCTATGTAATTATCCTGCATACAATGAGAACAGCCCTACATGACTCATGAGCAAGTGGGCATAGCTATATTCCAGTAAATCGTTATTCATAAACTCAAGTGGACAGCCCACAGACCAAAGTTTAGACAACTCTTGTATTTTAGCAGTGGTTTGATGTCATCTATCAGGTTTCCCTCCTGTGGTGGTTAATACCTTCTTAATAAAATGGACCACAGTACTAACAGCAGTGCCTTTACTCATTTCACAGCTAATTCCCTTAATTTCCATTGCATAAAATCAGGGGCCTCCTGCCATAACTGCACTCAATCTTTGCTTTGTCTTAGAATTGAATGAACATGCTTAATTTGATAGTCTCCAGATCATGGGGCATCAATAAGAATTCTGTCATTCTACTTCAGTGTAGCTTCTTGTAGAGGGGTATGTGATTAAGCACTTTAAGAAATTTTAAAATTTCTTTTGACCATAACTTTTAGCAGTTTATGGGAAGAAGTGTGACTTTTTCTTTATTTAGTTTTTGCTGGAAAATTTTGCTTATAATTACTTTATCACTTTTTTAGGTTTTCAGGCACAGAAAATCAAGGGATTGGTTTTACTCTGAAATTTTCATATAGAAGTCTTCATTTCTTTTGACCATGCTTTCTTCTCTTTCAGTGTGTCTCAGCCACCTCTGAGAGTCTTTTATATTAGTTATATAGAGTTCTAACCTCCATTAATTAATGAGGAATAAAGAAAAACCCACTGCAACTTACAAAGAAAAGAGACTAAAGATACATGTATTTTTCAGGATCAGATAAATCAAAATTATATATATTTTTATCTTTCAAACATTGTAGCAAGCTTACAAGGTCCTACATAAAAGGGTTTCCCTCACTCTCTCCACCAAGACTGTCAGAAAATAGAGTCTAAATAGCTAATGCTGCTATTAAGAGGGTTACAGCATCAAGAGGTGGGCAGAGGGAACTTCAAAAGAGAGAGCAGCTGTGGTCCTAGGAGCATTTGCTAGGAAACCTGGGCTCTAAGTCTCATTTTCTCTCCTTTGAAGAGTTATAATTGAAAAAGAAAAAAAAAATCAAGCATTTTCAACAAGGCCTCTTCCAAAGAAAATTATGAGAAGCAGAGATGAAAAGGAATGTGTCCTGATTGTTCTGTTATTTAAAATCCCCAAATAGTAAGAGTATTGTTGTAATCACTGATCATTAAAAGGTTTATCAGGGATGATTCTGGGGTGGTGAACAGAACTTGGAAACTGACAGGGAATAAGTGTGTGTCTTCCCTAAGGATAATAAATGAGGTACTTAAGTGAGGTTACTCTCCAAATTTTTAAAATAGTTCAAAAGCAACTGAAGATGAATTTGCTGTCAAATCATCTAAACTTTCCTTTGGTAGTAGATTAACACAGTAGTATTCAGTTTTATGAAATATTTTATTGGGTTTTATGAAATATCTAATATTTTAGATAAAAAGTAATTGTTTTTAACCTTTGAAATTTAATGCTAAGAAAGGTAACACTAAAAGGCGATATGTGCCTCATTTTTTTATAAAATGATTTTTGACTTCGAATTTCAATTCCTAGATTATTCTACCAGGAAATAAACTTATTGAAGCAAATCACAACCAATCACTACCACAAACCCTGGGAAGATAACCATTCCTACACTAAACCTGCATATAAAAAAATACTCAAAGAGAACTCCATAGTTTGAAAATCATAACACAAGTTCATTTTGAAGTAATTTTTGATTGCAAGCATTTTTTGTGACTATGAACCCTATTCTTATGTTGTTGTAGTGAATAATATATTTATGGGGAGCCAGTATAGACATAACTGATTTGACCAAATGTCTTTCACAAAATTCAAGTATAAAATTAAATTTTAAAAAGGCTATTCAATTAGACTCCTATTCTTTTTTTTCAATAAAGACATGCATACTGAATTAAAATGTGAGCATTGTTATTATATTTTGTATTATTTAATAGCTCAGCAAAGAGTTTTCATGAAATACTTCATATTTCAATGAAAATAACTGGAAATTGGAAATTGTTTCAAAAGAAATGATCAAAACTTCAAAGGTTAAATATACATCTTCAAAAGTATGCCTGATTTAAAGACACCATGCCCTAATAGACCACACTGGCTTGTTAGATCAAAGAACATTCATTAATTTTCAGATATGCTCTGTTGAACAGTTGGTCACATAAGCTAGGAAATAGTTTTCAGAAAGGTCTTTCTCCATGTGAGACCCTGCAGTAAGCAGTCATCCTCATTATACTTAGGGGCCTCTGAGGCCACTGTCCATCTTCCTGAGTAAAGGAAGGTTGCATATAGAAGGGTGGTGCTGACAGCGCTACAAATACCACTTCCTTTCAGTGACTTTAAAAAATGTGTAGGATTGTCTATTTCAAGATTTAGCCCAATTTGTAACATTGTTGGCCATATATCTTTAAAT
>RJWT010026532.1:0-15780 GCA_004365215.1 Cuniculus paca | reverse complement strand
TCATGAAACAACACACAACTATGTATCTTGAAGTATATGACTTGCATTTTATAAGAGCTTACACACACATTTCATATTTTAAAGAGGTCCTGGGATAGATTCTGTCCTAATATTGATCAACAGCTACTTTGTATCAAGGGTAAGAATCTCTGAAAATGTCCCAGTTACTTTACTATGATTTCATTTGTTCTCCAGGAAAATCTCACCTGGCCATTGTCCAGCGGGTAAATAATGAGGGAGAAGGAGACCCTTTCTATGAGGTAATGGGCATTGTCACACTAGAAGACATCATAGAGGAAATCATCAAGTCAGAGATCCTGGATGAAACTGACCTCTACAGTAAGTGCACGGCTTTGGCTATTCCCCAAGGTGATCGTGTTTTTCTCTGAGACCCTCGGGGACAGATTAGTTTGGCTACAGTGTGAAAGATGTCAGGGCAAGCCCTGTGCACTGATGTATGTCAGCCACCTTTGCCTGGTTCTGCTATAGCAAGATAACCTAGCTTGGATCACCCTTTCTGAGTCACTAGGAACTCACTAGCTAAATGTATAAAAGGAGGGAACCTTTGGGAGCTGAGCCAAGACTGCGAAAGACTACTAGATGAAAAAAGTCTAAAGAAAACACCTTGTACCCAGGAGGGCAGCCAGAGGCCTCTACCATTGTTTCCGTTCCCCTTTGTTGTTCCTTTGTTGTCTCTTTGTTTACCTAGATGCGGACCCCAGCACTCCTTGGAGTTCCACTCACACCAAACCATCAGTGAGCAATAGAGACTGTCATAACATTGCCCTCTTCCACCTAAACCAAAAAGTTAAATATCCTGCTTCATAAGTGTACTGCTTTTCTCTTTTATGCCTTTTAGCATCACCACTCTAGCTTTCTAGTCCCTGCACACACACCCTGCTTCCCCCTGGACCAGGCACCTGCCTGCATCCTATCCCTGCTCCCTCCCCTTTCTGGTCTCCTCATCTTCCTCCCTGCTCGTCTTCAGGAACAGAATGAACTCCTCTCTGTAGAATTTGATTTTTGGGGGGCTACTTTTCAAATTTTTGTGTGCAAACATTATAAAGGCATGCTTTGTCTCTGGGATGGGAATGTTATCCAAAACCTTGGGAATCCCCAAGCCAGAAACTTGTTTCTGTCTCAGAATTTCATCTCATGGGACAAACATCCCTTTCTCTCCCCTCAGATACCTCATTTCAGATCTCTGTCCTTAGTTTGCTAAAAGCAACTTTTCAGAAACTGGCTTCTGGTAGCAAAAAAGCTTTAACAACATAAAAGTGCCTTCCCTTTTGACCAAGAGATCAAATCTGAAAAGTGGGCCAGGCTTTGGCAGAAACCAGCAGGACTGTCACAGCATTTCCTTCCAGAGACCTGGCATTGCTGTACTGCACTGGCCAAGACGTCCTCTTCAAACAGCGATTGAACTCTGCTTCCCATTCTAGGTTCCTTTCTCCACTTCTGCCTACCACTCTTGCTCTAAAATTCCTGAATATCTCAGTAAACACATTGGTGAAGACATGCACACTAAAATGTTAGTGGCCAATAATAGTCTAAATGAGCTGCTCTTCCCAGAGCCTTTGTTTGAACAACCTTAACATTTCAAACACCCACTATTAAAATCAAAATTTATAACAGCTAGATCTTAGAAACAGTGGTATATGTCAGTCGACAGATTAATAGATAAAGAAAATGTAGTATTTATACCCATGGGGTACTACTCTGCCATGAATAAAGATAAACAAGTCATCCATAAGCAAATGGATACAATTTGAGAACATAAAGTTAAGTGAAATAAGTCAGACTACAGGTTTAAATATCACAAGGTTTCTCTTACATGAAAAACTAAAAAAAAAAAAATATATATATATATGCACTGATTTGTTTCATTTAAGAGACAGTCTTTTTTTGTCTATGGCTTATACTCTGAGTAACATTTGGCCATTCTTTTAAGACCATGATATGCAATATATTAACTATTATTACTCTGTAATTATTTTGTTATGAAAATTTTCATAGATGTAAGAGTGCTTTTTGTATTTTCTTTATTAATATCTGCTTTTGCATTACAATAAAATTTAAAAATCAAAGGAATGAAGAGGGAAATTAGAGAAATGCTTCTTTAATGAGAAAATGTTAACTGACATTCTGATGCGGGAGAGGAAAGGGCTATGTAGGCAAATATATACAACTCAGAAGGCTGCTCACTGATAAGAGCAGAAGAAATGAGTTCCAAACCTATATTTGTTACCTATTTCTGAAGTGATGCTCTTTCTATAGGAGAGGGTCAGAGTTTTCTCACCCTTAAATAAATAAGCTAACATAATTTTTTAAGAGCTGTGGGGACTGAGGAGTCAGGAGTACTGTGTTTTCTTTTTACATGACCCCAGATTCTTACATGATCTGAACTCACAGCCCTGCATCTCCCCTCTATCTGCACTTGAGGAAAGTGTTAGAACAGTGACCAAGTGACTGTAAACATTCAGAGATGAAGGCAGGTGCACAGAAGAGCTGGGGGGTGGAAGGGCACTTTCTCTCTTCTAGAAGAAAACACAAAGGGTCAAGAAGACACAGGCTCCAGCAGGAGTGGGAGCAAAAAAGGAAGCTAGATCCTAGACTTCTAATTTCTTGTTCCAGGGGTTCATCCCCTTTACTTTCTACCCCACCCAGTCCATTTGCACTAGAAGTATTCTGCAGCCCTGTTGTTTTCCAAACCAGGTTGAAGAGAACTCAATTGCTTTTCCTGTTTGCCCTTAAGTAAGATAGGCTAGCAGTTTCAGGTTTTTTTAACTTAGGGAAAGTAAAAGAAAAATGATCAAAGAAATCCCCCCACTAGTATTCTCTATTTTTAAGACAAGCTTAGATAAGCAAGGAAAAACTTAGAAAAAGCAAATTTTCTTAGTCAGTAATCACATGCCGAGTATACAGTAAATCCCCAATTTAGGAACAAGTTCTGTTCCTGGAGAACATTTGTAAGTTGGATTTGTTTGTAAATCCGACAAAGTGAGTCTTATACACCTTTGACACGAACGTACAGTGTAAAGCATTAAAAAACCAAACACATAAAAATGAAGTCAAGTCCCCAACTGTATTGTACTACTGTACACTATCACACCATACAGTGAGCACACAGAAACACAACTGTGACAATGTCCAGCAGACACATGAGGTACTTCCACAATTTGTTCACATCAGTTTCTGTTTGTCTCTGTGAAAGTTTGCAATTCCAGTGTTTGTAACTCAAGAACTTACTGTATAGGATCTTAGAGTTCCAGGCCCTGCCCAAGTCCCCCGCCTAAAGAATCTGTTTTTACACATTATAGGCTCATTTTTATTTATTCTCTTTTCTTTTTTCTAGTATCTCTCCTGATTCTCCCCAAGTGGGGGTGTTGGGAATATTGCAACTAATAAGGTGGTGGTATGCCCCAAATACCACAGGGCATGGTTCAAATCAGCAGAAAGAGACCAGGTAAACCTGGTTCTGAGAAAGGACAATTGGGGCAGAAATACTCTGGTCCCCGAAAAACCCCTCGATGCCAAGAATGCCAGTTCTTCATGTTTTTATGACTTTGTATAAACACTTTCACATGTAGTGTACTGTTGGAGTCTCATAACAGGTTGACAAGATAAGTAAAATTTATTAAATATTCTAGCCCCCTTGTATAGACTAAAGCAAACAAAAACTCATATATAGAGAAATTGCAAGGCTATTAAGTAGGGACCCAGCACTAGAATGCTTAGAATGCTGAACTTGGAAATCCCAAACCAGCTCTTCTTTTTTCTGCTTTCCACTACCTGAGTAATTAGTGCTGAGACTGTTAGAGCCATCTTCCACCTGTTAACTCTAACCAACACCCTTCCACTTCCTGGGAAAGAGATGTCATAATGTCTTCTAAAGTTGGCACTGCAGAAATGCGTGTAGTCCCAAAGGATCTGCCTGGTCCTCTTTGACTCCGGGAAAATCTCCAGAGACCAACAGTGATTCTGAGACAGCTGCAATCTGTCCCATTACCCTGCAGCCGACAATCGGAAAAAGCAAAGGGTCCCACATCGAGAGAGGAAGCGGCATGACTTCTCCTTATTTAAGCTTTCTGACTCCGAAATCAAAGTGAAGATCTCGCCACAGCTTCTTCTGGCCACACACCGCTTCATGGCCACAGGTAGGACCTGCCTGCCCCCAGTCTCCACCCCAGAATAGTTGCAGCAGAATCTAGGATGAGGCCAGGAACCATCCATTTTAATACCTTCCAGGCTCATTCCAACATGTGACCAGTGCTAAGAACTATTATTTTAGGAAGAAGGTTGCCTCCCACAGAGTGACAGGATTCTACACTGTGTGATGAGCCCATGTGATCTAGGGGAGGACATGAATACAGTACAACTCACCCCTCTCTTCTGCTCAAGGGAAAAAAAAAAAAGAAAAAAAGAAACCACTGCTACACTTTTCTTTTCCTCCACTTATTCCTAGCTGGAGCTTGATGTCAACCCCATCCTGGTCAAGTTGGGCTGCCCCAGAGTATTTGTCCTGGAGGGAAAGGAATTGTGCTACCCAGTAAGACCCAGCGATCCAGTACACTTCAAGGGCCATACAGCAGTGAGCAACAAGTTCTTAAAGTACAGAAGTGGATTTTTAATTTGGGGTCTTTAGAAAGAAAAGAAGATAAGAAAATCTAAAGATAAACTCCTTGGGAAGAAAGTAAAGCTTGTCTTTGAACTTTCTGATCTCATTTATGCCTAATTAATGTACTGACCTAGAAAGATCACACCCACCACTAATTTCAATATATAATTAATCCACCACATATTTATTGATTAAATAATGAGGGCTTCAGGTGCTCAACAGTAGAAAAATTTAAGTTGGAGATTCTTAGAGTTTTCAACATGTAATCTGGTTCCAAGTACAGATTTCTTTCAACTACTGGCTAATTTCCCAGAGCAAAGCAGGTGTATCTGTTTAATATAAAATAATAGTATGCTATAGGTACAAGGTATGATCAAAATATATAGTAAATATTTAAATTTTTAAAATTATATTACAGTAAAAGACACATTACCATTCACCCCACTCAAAATATTCCACCTTAGTTCAAACATACCCCACTGTTCTTGACACTTTCTGAAGCAGTTCTAACAGTCTTCTTTTATGTCTTTATGAGGTGTGATCAAAAAATGCAGTACATGCTACTTCCGAGTACCATGGAACAGAAAGGCAGGCTCATGTAAACATTATAGTGTGTTCTCACCCACCTACTCACCAGAGCTGGCCCCATGACTTCTGACTCTTCCCCACAGTCAAAGTGCAACTAAAGACATGAAAAAAAGACTTCCGGAACTGCTTCAGATGGTGGCACAAATGATGGAATAAGTGTGTTCAAAGTAAAACAGAATAACCAGGAATGGTGGCACACACCTGTAATCCCAGCACTCAGGAGGCTGAGGCCAGAGAATTGTTGCAAGTTCAAGACCAGCCTGGGTTACAAAATGAGCTCAAGGCCAGCCTGAACTACATAGCGAGACCCTGTCTCAAAAAGACAAAAAACAAAACAAAACAAAAAAAAGTAAAACACAATATTTCAAAGGAAATTAATGGCAACATGTCTTTTAATGTATTTTTCTTGATTTAAACATTCTCCATATTTTTAATGACACCTTGTATAAATATATAGTAATATCTATTGATATGCAAACATGATACAATGATACTTTGCATTATCAACAGCTTTTCATTTAAATAATTACCTTTCTTTATTAACTTGGAATTTCATTTTATTCAATAGATATATGTCATGCAAATAAGTCAGAGTAAATTTTCTGTACTTCATTATATGATGGCAATAAAGACTTTGTTGTCTGTATAACCTAATTATCCATGCCCAACATTAAATAAAAGGAGAAAATGAAAAACAAAACTGACATTTCCGAAATGATAACCTGTTTCTCCTGAGATGTGATGGCAAGGACAGACATCCCCAGAGGGCATGAGGCCAGGCCTGAGGCACACACATGGATTTAGGATCCCTCAGGCCCAACAAATCCAGAAGCCTCACCGGCCTGGTACCCTGGAGCAAGAAAGGGGTGTTCCAGTTGCAAACCCCAGTAGGACCCACTCTGACTCTTCTTAGTTGCTGATACTAGAGTGGGTGAGGCCAGAGGTGCTGACTTCCCCCCTCCCAATTGTCCCCTAGAAGTAGAGCCCTTCAAGTCTCTCTACCTTTCGGAGAAGATTCTTCTCCGGCTTCTGAAACATCCCAACGTGATCCAGGAGCTGAAGTTTGATGAGATGAACAAGAAGGCTCCGGAACACTACCTCTACCAGCGCAACCGCCCTGTGGACTACTTTGTGCTGCTTCTGCAGGTGAGCAGCAAACTCAGGGAACTTTCAAGGCCAAGACAAGGCCATCTATAGAATGAAAAAGGAATGGCTATGTCTCCCTCAGAGCTGGCAGCCAAGACTTGGCTGGCTGCCTCAGGAACAAAGGAAATTAGGTGGGTGTTCTATATGACCCACAGGAGGGGCCTAGGCTTGGAAGACTGGTGTCCTAGGAATGATGAGATCTTTGATGGCCCTAATCTAACCACTCAGTGTTGTTTGGTGTGGGGTCGGTACTTCCCTGGTAGAGGGGTTCTATCTCTGGACTTCTAAAACTACTGTCCTGCAGATCCCAGTACCTCCTTGTCTCTGCTTGAGTCCCATAGTGAAATTGTCCCATCTCCTAAATCTTAGGCAGTTCTTACTAAAAATCTTTTGTATGTTGTGCTGAAATCTTACCATTTCTGATTTCCAACTGGTACCTTCTTTGCTCTCTGGAAGCACATGGAACACATTCGTTTTCTGTGCCACATTTCAGCCTTTATAGTTCCTTGAATCTTCTCTCTCTTCAGAGAATCAGGAAGGGAGAAAAAGGATGGAGTAAATGAAATGCAGCATCTTCCAGGTATTCATATAATGATCTACCGTGGGTGCCTGATTCCCTATCTTCTGAATCTTACGAACCCTAAACAGAGTGATGATTTTAAGATCTTGATAAAGCTCACATTGACTTAGAAATGACTTACCTTTTTTGTAGTCCACCTCAGCCTCTCTGCTATGACACTGTCATTTGCATTATATATATTCTTGCAAATGGCATCAATAAAATGATCAGTGTTTTCCAAATCTAGAGTTACATTTCTTACTATTGGAAATTGAGTTGGATCCTGATACATCATTTAAACAAAGTAAAGAGCATGTATGATGCTTTGTCTGATGCTTAATAAAAATTCAAGTTTTCAAATTAAGGTGTGATGGAAATAAAATGTAGTCGATAAAAGAGTAGGTTCAAAAATTGGAAAGATCTTCCTTTAAATTTCCAATGTTGCCATTTCCTAACTAACCTTGACAGAATTAACCTCTCTGAACCTCAAAATTGATTCATCTATAAACTAGGAATAAAAATGACATGGATCCCATGAGGTTATGGGGCTAATTGAATGAAAACCTATGCAATGCATGTTACATAGTATCAGTTCCTTAGATACTCTCTACTACACATTAGCTATCATTATCATCCGTGATGAACTCAACAAGCTTCATGAAAGATTAGCTTTTATTTAAACCTGAGTTAGATATGGTCTAATCTCAGACTAAGCCAGTGGGGCAGTTCAGCTGGTGCTTGAACCTATGTGATGGAAGGGTCATTACTGTATGCAAGGAGAGCATGGTTTTTCACGAGTGAGTGCTGTGTTGTAAATGAAGCAATGAATTTACTGCAGAGAGCTACCAAGTTGGAGGTGCTATTTCTGAAATGTAAATCTGGGCCTAATTAACATTGCCCTGTGTTACAAACATAGGTCCAGGTGTCATCCAAGCAGAAGTGCTTAGGATCTTACTGAATAATAGGTTTGAAAGTGCTCAAACACACCCTCAGTACACTACTTCTTTCTCCAGGGTAAAGTGGAGGTGGAGGTTGGTAAGGAAGGCCTTCGCTTCGAGAATGGAGCCTTTACCTACTATGGTGTCCCAGCCATCATGACCACTGCTTGCTCAGGTATTCCAGTTTCCAAGCTATAGCTTATTGGGGAAACAAAAGGATATTGTAGAAAAAGCATTTAAGTTTAAATCTGGACTCCTCTTTTCACTCCTGTTACAGACTTTGGACAAGGTATTTAACTTCCTTGGCTTTAGTCTCCTCTGCAAAATAGGTGTAAGAGTCACTTTTCATTCAGAGTTTGTACTTAAAGAAATAAGTGAGGAAAACATTAAGTTAAAAAAGGCAATCACATCAAGTGTTGGGGTAGAGTATTTATTTTCTCAATATGAAAAGACAAGTCTATTTTGCTTTTTACACTTTTTCCCTACCCTTCCATTGTTTTCACAGGGTTCGTTGGTGCTGGGGGTGGAGTGGAAGTGGGGATCCCCATAAGCAGGTGTGTTTTCTGAATTGCCTCTGAAACCCACTGCATCCTTCTGTCCTTAGATAACGATGTGCGGAAGGTTGGAAGTCTGGCTGGATCCTCCGTCTTTCGTATGTATCTATCAAACCTGTTCCTTGTCCTCCCCATCGTGGTCTTGCCTGAGCCCACTCTGGGGACCTAAACCAAGCACTTTGAGCCTGGACTGGGCTAACACAAATGCTGGCAGCCTCTTGGTAATATTCTTCCAAGGACATTGCCTCCTGCAAGGTACCTACAGACGACAGGGGCTTAGGTTCTACATGTCTGGAATGCTTTCTGTGGCTTCTTTGCTCATGCACAACTGGCAAATGGTGTTGGGGGGTAGATTTGTGAAGAGAGGTACCATTAACTGCCACCTGCCAGGGAATGCAGGCAGGTAATTTATGTGCTTGGTGGAGGACCAGCCTTTTGTTCTCTGCAATGTTAATACACCTCTGGCCTTTACTTGAAAGCTCTCATGTGCTGTTACTGTGTCTGTGGCATTTGTCCTCAGTACGACATGACTGTGAGATTTAGAGATATAAATCTCAGACTGGTGCAGTATGTTACTTATCTGCTTCTCTTTCTTTGCTTACCACCTCCCAGCTGGTGAAAAGGTGGCTGCCATCTGGCCAAGCATGCTGCTAGTAGGAGTTGGCACAAGAATGGTGGCTAGTTTGCTCTCCCCTTCTGTGCTGCACTTTCTCGTTGCTTCCTGTGTAGGGTTGTTGCACTTGCGCTTAGAAGGCATGACATTTATTGTGTGAACAGAAAGAATTCTATCTCTAGATTTCCTTTTGATTCACTGGTCTGAATTTTGCATTGCTTTGAGCTCTTAGTGTTTGCTTTGGTCACTTTAATGCCAAATGGGGATCTTTCCTCTCATCATAAAAGAGATTTTTATATAATGCTTTATATTGGGACTTATCAGAGGGTCCCAGAGCTTGATATGACAGCCTCTGAAACATAGAAAAGTAGATGCCATTTTAGGGCAAAAGAAATTATTTTCTTGAGATCACCCAGCAAGTTGGTGACTTATTTAAATGCATCCTGGTGTCCTGACTAGTTTATAGAGCACAGTGAAATACAGATTTTTTTAACTCCATTGTGTTCCAGAATGCAATAGCTATATGGAAATAGTCATGCAATTTACCATGTAATTTTACCACCTATCCCTTCAGGTGGCTGAAATGAAGTCTTAAGTACCTTTTCCCATACCTAAGAGGTTGTAGAAGTTGAGATAAAAGAGATCTTTAAAATGAAAAACCACGATACATTGTAATGCGTATGTAAGTCAACAAATCTCCATCAAGGTTGATGAAGGAAATGTCAGTTCTTGGTATCAGAATGCTGAATGGGTGCAGTGCAGGTTGCAGAACTGGATAAACTTTTATTCTCAAAATGAGATTTCTATGATCTATCACAGTAAGGACTGTTCTGGGACAGCTATTTTTCCTAAAAGTGCTGACCCTGTTCTGGCTCTTCCAGAAGACAAAAGGGATGAAAACGCTAAGAAAAAAGAACTACATAAGGCTCCCTAGATTACGGACTTAGAGGATTTTCTTCTTTAAAAAAAAAAAAATGGGAGGGGGGGCTGCCAGGGGAGAAAGAGAGAGAATCTAATTTCCTCCTTTCCTTGCTGGCCCTAGTTATTTCTGTCATAAGCCTTCATTTTTATCAGTGATCCATGAGTAAGCTTATAACACTAATCTCTCCTTTAAAACCAGTTAACTAAAAGAAACCATCAGACTTACTTTACTTCTCCATACTTCTGATCATCTTCATAAATTTTTCAGAGGAAAAAGAAACATTTTTGGCCAGGAGGGGTAAAGAGGCATTTTCCTTCCTTCCCCAACCCCTCCCAACTTAAGAGAGTTGAGCATGAAATAACTATAAAGTCTGCCCACACCCCACAGTTGTTCCCCTAGGCGAGTGTTAACTCCTAAGTCCAGCCCTCACCAGTATGTTTCATTGGCCAAGAATCTGTTTGTAGGCTGAGGGAGAGATTAATCCTGAAACAGAGCAGTAAAATATTTTAAGATCTTGGTTTAACAAACTCCCCTTGTCCTTGAAACCAACCCACAGCTGACTCAGCTTTTGAGAGTGAAAAGTGAGATGAAGAATTTGTCAAAATACTGGTCCTATGACCTATCCCTCAAAGTTGAACTTGGGTTTACTTGGAAGTCTCTGGTTTTCATGGGTGGAATGAAAGGAGCACAGTCTACACTATCTCCATTATCTTCATTCTAACTGCCAGGAAACCAAGAATACCATAGTGAGTGAGCCTGGCTCTCTAGAAGAGCCTTGGGCAAACTTTGGGTACCAGGAACAGGTGCAGCAAGGAGAGATCAAGTCTTCTATCTGTTTAGTGGTGTATATATTTAATTCAAGAAGAGCTATAATTCATCTTGAGACTGGGAGTTTCTTACTCCAGTGTGTCTCACAACAAGGCCCATTCAAATATCTATTAACATCTTTTATCACAATTAATGATTACCAGGGAGGTATCAGGCCCCACTCTTGCTCCCCTGTATGGATAAGTAATTTCAGATAAAATCATGTGGTACAGAAAATAAGACCACAGATGCTAACTGTTTAAATGGACCTTTACCTACAGACTGGGTTCATTTGGCTGTTTGGAAGTGGCTCTGAGAGTGATCAGATAAGACAGATGAAAAAAGATTCTCTTGCAGAGATAGCACTGGTCAGGATCAAGATAAGGAAGCAACTGAAGTGTTGCTACACACTCTACCCCACCCCAGCCCAGGTGATAGCCAGTTGCATTTCTGACTCTTATTAGGAAAGAGAAGGGAAAAGGGAGTAGAAAGAGGTGCTGTAAGCACTTGCACATGCCAAGAAATGACTCTTATTTAATTCACCAAGCCGATTTCCATTAAAACTCCTAGAATTTGGCCCTTCCTTTATCCTGATCCTCTAGCAAGGCACAGTTCCTCACCAGCACCGTGACCCCAGAAGGAGCACCTAGCAGGCCCAGGCAGGGGCCAGCTTCCTCAAGTATGGCCCTAGCAGAAGCATACGCTTGACCTTCAGGCCTCTGATGCCTGTGCATGTGCCCTCGCACACCCATGCAAGACACAGGCAGCTAGGAAAGCACAATGGAATGCAGTCCTGGGAATGCTGCCTGTGCACAGAGAGTGCTGCCTGTGCATTCCCCTCCAGGCACCGCCCGTGCTGGCCATTGGCATCTCTGATTCCCTCTGAGATAATGTAGATCTCAGGAGAACTCCAGCAAAACCTTATTTTCTTGTCTTTCTGGGGAGTAACTTTGTAAACAGAAGTAATTCCCATGTTTTCAGAGGCAAGGTTCCTTTTTGCAGAGAAATGTGATGTTGTGAAGATCCAGGAACACGCTGTCTCACCCACTTTGCTCTTTGTCTCTCTCCTTTTATGTTTATCTTCCCCTTCATTACTCACATGCCCTTGGCCCCTGACTCTCTAGTGCCTGTCTCTGTGTCGCGTACCTTCGCCTTCAGCAGAGGGGACTCTCTGGCAGGCTCCCCAGGTAAACATGCATGGATGGCGTGGGTCTCTGTAGATCCATTGATCCAATGGGGTTTGCAGAGGGCCTTTGGTCTCTGTTACTGTCCTACATATGACCTAGTCTCTTCCAGTGGCACTCCTATGACTAAGGATTAGCACATCACACAGGTAGCATTCATTTGTACACACAGTCCAGGCACTACTGACTCAGTAGCATCATTTATGAATTTACCTTCCAGGATGTATCTGTGTAAATACATGGAAAATTGGTGGTGTCGAGGGATAATGCAAGTTTTTTCTCCTTACTTGTTTGACTGCAGAGTGGAAGACTAAGGAGTATATCAGGAGAAAAAAAAGAGAAAAGATATATACGTATATATACATTATATATATATATGTATATATATAGAGAGAGAGAGAGAGAGAAAAGGAAAAGAGGGAGAGGGAGAAAGAGAAGAAAGGAAAGGAAAGGAAGAAAGAAAGGGAGGGAGGGAGGGAGGAAGCATAACCATGTGTAACAGGGCATGTGGGTCTTCAGACACAACTAAATGTAGATGCTCAAATCATATTTTCAGTTTGGGAACTTGATATTCTTCAGATTAACCCTTCTGATGTGATGGGACCGATAGCCACCAGCATCTCTAAACTCCTCTCCTATCAACAGAAACTGTATTTCTCAATTCTTTAAAAGCATCCTAAGAAGGATTTGATTGGTCTAGTTTATGTTAGTTGTCATTAGAGAACTAATTATAGTGATCAGGAACAAGAGACAATTTCATCGATTGGTCAGGTCTGGGCATATCCAGGCTCTATAGATTTGACTATAGTGCAAAATTGGTCCAAATTAAATATTCTAGAACAGATTTTTTTTTTTTTTGTATCGGGGATCGAACTCACGACCTCATGCTTGCCATGCAGGTACTCAAGCCACTGAGCTAAATCCCTGGCCCTAGAACAGATGTTTTTTAAGAAAGAGGCAGTCTAATCCCAGAAGCAGTGGGAGGTGATTTTTGCTTAGCAAAAGCATATTGGTAAGATGAAGATTAATAAATATATAAGATATCATTTGTATATAGAAAATCTAGATTACGTAGAGTTATTCTGAAAGGTAAAATAATTTATTGTGATGTTGTTCCATGCTCTATATTATTTTATATAGAATATTGTTCTGTATTTTATTATTTGCAACTGAAAGCATCAAAACTGTTAAAAATTTTGTTTTAAATGTCAAAAAAAAAAAAAGGGAGAAATACTGCAACATTATGCTTTATCTCTACTTCTTTTTGTTCCAATATTCTTTCTATGTGCCCTTTGCCTTTAGCTAACCATGAACCCATCCTTATATTCCTAGCAATGGTAGTATGTGATGGTTGTATTTCCTCTGGCTCTGTACATAAAAATGATACTAAAATGATATAAAAATTTCAAAAGAACTTTTCTGAGGTTTAAACTCTTATTAATTAAATAAAAACATTTTTAATCAAGTAGCATCTTAGAACTTCAAACTCAATGACTGAGTACAGTGCAGTAAACATGAACACTCACAGCTGTTCGTGTTGTTTTCATCTCTAGAAGATAATCTCTTAGACCCATAGAGCAAGAAAGACTAAACCAGGAATTTATAGAATTGTCCTGCAGTTAGACAGTCAAATTTTTTATAGCCTCTACATCTATATCCCTTATCCCAATGCATCCTACCATATCCTCAGGCATCAAGAATTCAGTTGTGATTAGGCCTGGTAGCACACATCTGTAACCCCAGCTACTCAAGAAACTGAGGCAGGAGGATCACAGTTTAAAGCCTAGCTGTGATAACTTTATGAGACTGTGTCTCAAAATAAAATTTTTAAAAAGGGCTCAGGGTATAGTTCAGTGGTAAAGTGTTTGCCTAACACACATGGATTTAATACATTGTACCTTAAAAAAAATTCCAGTCATATTTTGCTGTCTGGAGATAGTAGACCCTCAACCTCAAAAAGGGCTGTGCCCTGAGATCTCTCACTCCCATGTCTGCAATGTCAGATTTATGTTGACTTCTCTTTCCTCCCAAATTACATTTTTCCATCAAAACCATCTGGTTCCCTGTTTACCTGTTCAAGACAAACTAGTTACCTTCTCAGATTTCATCAAAGTTTTCTCTCTCACTCAATGGTGACTTTCCATTAAGAAATAATGTCCTTTGTTGGAGTGTCCCTGCCTTCATGATAATTGCAGGATAGTACGGCCAATGTAAGACGCTAGCCTGGCAACCTCACCAGCATGCCAGCAAAATTAGAGATGACCCCATCATGTACCTTCAAGATCCTTCACACACAGCAAATCTTGGGGAGTACTAAGAGTGTGCCATGAATCTTCCACAGAAAGGGAAGACACATTTTATAGATTTTCGACCAAAAGAATCAAAGCAGGGGTACAGATAACTTAATTGTAATTACCCTGTTTAGGGAATATTGATTCTAATTCATCGGTATTTATCATGAAAACCTTCCTAGCAAGCCAGTGTCAGATGGAGAAAAATGACTAATTCTTGCTGTACAGATCCTCAAAGGAGGGGCTGAGACTTCTGCTTCTACTCTACCTGATACCATGTGCCCCTGAAAACTCTTTCAACCTCCACCCCATTCTCCATGTCTGTGGGTGTTCAACCTAACAGGACACCCACCAGTAAAGAAGCAAGAGCAAAGCCAGCCTTTTCCTACTCTGGGTTCAGCTCTGTAGGATGGAGCAGTGATGGATGGATGTAGTGGAAGACAATGAGGTAGGGAGTGCCTTGCTACTCCTTCAGTTCTTTACCTCCATTTTCCCTTCTGTGGTCTCTGTCTGTAGTCAACTACCCAGCCTTCCCAGCAACTGGATGATCTCTCCTGGGCCTACACTGTAGTACTGGCTCTGTTGCTCTCGTTTCTGTTCCATATTACCAAAGAAGAAAGCTCAGAGGCCTGGTATTTTGTGGAAAGAAATCTTGGACACCTTCTGGCCCCATACTTGATTTCTGATCCAGAAGCATATATATATATTGATTCTTAAACTCATCTTATACAGGGAAAAACATAACCCCTAGAAATTAGTAAGATCTTAAGTTTGAAAATAAATGGTTATTATTTGACCCCCATAGCCACCTTGGGACATAGGCAGAAATTTTGTTCTTAGAAAACAATAAGGAAACACTGTGAAATTAATTGGTCATTGGGTCAGTGTTGTATATAAAGTAAGTAGGTTGAAGGATGAGAACTAGAATCCAAGTCTTAGATCCTGCACTCCTCCTGTGGCCAGGGACCTTGCTGCACTTCTGAATGTAGCCATTTTGTACGTTCTGCAGGGCTGTGATTTATATGCCTTAGTTGTGCTAATGAAAATGGTGCTCACATTGGATTGACAGCAGGGGTCCTTGCATCAAATACTGGGAAAATACTTATGTGAGTGCATAGGTATGTGAATGCAAATCATTATCCATGGACATGTCTATTTGAACCTTGAAATAAGGACAGCAGAGTGGCTTGTGGGTTACCTCCAGACTATGATGTAATTAGCCATTTTTTCAGGTGTTTTCATTTCCAAATAAAACTCCTAATTGACCCCTCTGTAGTTATCCTTCCCTCTCTCCAGATTTATTTCTTTCTTCTCTTGACAGTGGAGATACTGTTGAGTTCATCACAGGAGTTCCTCCAAATCCACAAAAGCAGAGACAGAAGAGATGTTGAAATCAAGGATTCTTTTTCAATGCCCAGTTATCCATATGTAATGGGTTTGGAGTGCAAAGACCATGGCATTTTCTCCCAGAATATATAGGGAATCTTCAAAAATAGTCTTTCTGCTTCGTGCAATGTGGCAAATGGAAATATTCCTTTGGACTGGCTGTTGCGTAGTTGT
>RJWT010026531.1:0-15729 GCA_004365215.1 Cuniculus paca | reverse complement strand
GGCCGAGGCCGGTGCGGGGCGCGGGGCGCGGGGCGCGTGTGCGGGTCCCGGCCCGGCCCGGCCCCGGCCCCGGCCCCGGTCCCGGTCCCGGCTGCGCCCGCACGGCTGGAGCCCGGGCGCCGCGTCCGCCCGCCGCACCCCGCGCCCGCGGCCCCCGAGCGCGCTGGTCCCGGCGTCCCCGGCGTGGGAGTGCGGCGACAATGGAGCGGTGAAGGGGCCGGCGGGGGCCGGGCGCGGGGTCGCCGGACGCGCGTCAGATTGGCGTGGAGTTCGCGGGGGGCGTTACGGGAGAGGGTTGGTGCTTTATTGTTGTGCGGAGGTGATTTATCAGTCCTCAGCCGCGCTGTGGTGCAGAAATGCGGGCCGGCGCCGGCCTCTGATGTAGGTTACAGTGGATCTCTGCGGATACTGTATCGCCGGGCGCGAGTGTGTGAGCGTTTAATAAACACCAGGAAGTGCGCGCTGTTCGCTTCAGGTGTCCGCCTTGCTAGTGAGGGCTGACTGTTGGACGGTTGCGAGCTTTCCTGTTTCTTGATTTCTGTGCAGTCGGTTTAGAACTCTCTTGGGCAGTAACGTGCCAGCAAACATAGACTTCATTTTATGAATTCTTACAGCTTCTGAACCTCGTTTGATGTTTTATTTCATTTGGTGTTTTAGCGCCTAGTTTTTCTTGTTTTAAGGACTTCGTCAATCAGAAAGAACAGTGGGGGAAAGAAGCTAAGGTTCCATTTCCTTTCCTGTTTGGTGTCTGTGTAATTGCTTGCAAAAAAGTTATATTGTTTTGAGGTTACGTATAAGTTCATGTTACAACACTGGTTTATATTTATTTGTTTGTTTTAGGGAGCGGTATTGATTGAACTCAGGACCTTTGCATTGAACTGCATTCCCATCTATTTCTACCCCCCTCCCCGAGACAGGATCTCCCCTCTAGTTCAGGCTGGCCTTGAACTCACTATGTAGCCCAAGCTGGCTTCGAACTCTTGGCAGTCCTCCTGCCTCAACCTCCTGAGTGCTGGGATTACAGGCCTCCAGCCCTTGTTTATTTTTATTTTGGGATCTCCCTAAATCACTAAATTACCCAGGTGGGGCTTGAATTTGTGATCCTTCTGCCTCTGTCTTCTTTATAGGACTGGGCTACCACACCCTGCTAAGGGCTACGTTTTGATACTTTGTGTTTAGTAAAAATGTTTGTCAAGAGAAACTATGTTTTGCGTATTAAACCAGTCTGGTTACATCTGTGAATTGGAACAGATGAGCTGAGACTGAAGTCCTTTTATTCTGACAAGAAGCTCTGTGGTTGTTTTTTTTTTTTTTCTTGCCGTGCTGGAGATTGAACCCAGGCTCTCCTGAGGGTGGGCAAATTCTCTGTCACTGATCTATAGCCCCAACCCTTGTGGGTCCCCCCCCCGTTTACTCTTTGAATTATTTTACTTTTGTTACTTTTGCCATTTAATGGACGAATGACTTTTTTTAAAATTATTTTTTATTTTTTAAATTTATTTTTTGGTATTGGGAATCGAATTTACAACCTCGCACTTGCCAGGCAGGTGCCTTGCTGCTGAACTGTATTCCCGGCCTGAACAAATGACTTTTGTTATCTCTCCTGCTTGTTTGTAGCCTTACCAGACAATAATATTGTAGGAATTAGTAAGAGTGTTCATGAATTGATTTGAACGATATTGGTAGGAAAAAGTAGGAAGGGTCTCCTTGATTTTAGGGGAGCTGTATGGGGTGTTTGGATGGCTTTTTCACAGTTAGTTGGCTCTAGCTGTTGGTCACTTGTTTCAGTAGACATATATATAGTTGAACTTTTAATATTCTTATTTTTCTGATATGGGATCTCATTTTGTGCTATTCTTGAAGTCATGGGCTCAGAAGGTCCTCTTGCCTCAACCTCCCAGGATACCTGGGACTACGGGGGGATGGTACTGCACCTGGGGTTATAGTTGGCTTGGTCGCTTGCTCGCTCGCTCTTTCTTCCTTTCTTTCTTAGTATTGAGGGCTGAACCCTGGACCTTTGCACTGAGCTAAATTTCCAATCTTATTTTATTTTATTTATTTTGAGACAGTATCTTGCCAAGTTGCTAAATTGCACAGGCTGGGCTGGAACTTGCAGTTCTCCTGTCTCAGCCTTCCAGAGTGCTGGAATTACAGGTGTGCACCACCATGCCCACCTGGAGTTGGTGTTGAAGAAAGGTATAACCTGAATAATTTCATTTCAGTAAAAAGTTTGCACAGCAGAGATTATAACTTAATGAATTTCACTTTAATACTGCATTTCTACAGAACATTAAAGCATAGCTGTACAGTACTGATGTTTAAAATAGAGAACAACCATTTTCTTGTGTAAAGCAAAGGAATAGTCATTTAGCAGATAACTCTTACGTAGTTATTTTTGTTTTCAAATTAAAAATGTGGAGTAGAAGACTCTTTGAATCAAACTGTTTGGACTTTTAGATGTTTCTTTCATTTTTGTTAAGGAAAGGCTTTGGTATATCATGCTTTACTTAAAGTGTAATTATATGTGCCCTTGTTTAGATGACCCCTTCCCTACCATGGGTTAGCATTTAAGTTGGGGAAAAATGATAGCACCAAAAATGATAGTCATTAAAATACGCTATAACCTGACATTACCTTCTGTGGGTGGCACTATTTAAAAAAAAAAGTATCAAGCTAGAGATAGATCTTCGTTTCATATCTCATTTTGCTTGGTAGACATTGGACCTGTGTTTTTTAAAATAAATTTTTTATTAGTACATGTTTGCAGTACATAATGATTGCATTCATTGCAGAGGGTTGGCTCATGTACAGAACACTTCTTAATTCTTTTTATTTTTTTTCCTGAGACAGGCTCTTGCTATGAGGTGGCCTTGAACTCATGGTGGATCTTCTGCCTCAGCCTCCCTAGTTCTGGGATTACAGGCATGCATCTTAATTCTTACTTTCCCCTTCTCTCCCCTTCACCTTCTTTTGCACCGTTCATTGTTAATCTTCCCTTAGCTTCATGGGTTTTTCAAGTGTTGAAATAAGAAGTATAAGGTAGATAACTCTAGGTCCCAGTTTTATTATTTGCTGAGACAGGGTCTTACCAAGTAGTTCAGGCTGGCCTTAAACTCACTATATAGCCTAGGTTGGCCTCAAACTTAAGGTGATCCTCCTGCTTCAGCCTCCCGAGTGTTGGGATTATAGGTGTGTGCCACCACACTGAGCTGGGTTCCAAATTTAGTGGCTTATATTTTAAAGTAGGTATTTTGGGTGTTCATAATTACACTATCTGCATTATGATCAGGTTCCCAGAAAAAAATGTTATACTGACAATATAAATTCCTTGTATACGTATATGTACGTATACATGTGTATATGCATACTATTCCTTTGCTTTATACAAGAAAATTGCTGTTCTTTTATTTTAAACACATATATTCGTATATATATATTCACATGAATACTATATATGTTTGTGATTGGATATATGGCCATGTTTGTTGTTCCAAGTAATATTGTTGTCCGTTATAGAAATTATTCAAGCTTTACTGGCTCTCAGATGGTACTTAAAATGAAACTTAAGCACTCCTGGCTAACCTTCTTTTTTTTTTTTAATCCATTTTATTTCAAAGAGAAAAAATTTCAAAATACAACTACGAGGGGACAACACTGGGTAACAGTCTTTAAATTATCCTGGATAACTTGTTTGTGTTTTAGGAACCAGTAATTATTTTTCCAGAAAACCCCAGAACTACGTTTGAATGTCTTATAATTCCGTTCTTTCTTACACCCCACAGAGTCTTGGTAACAGCTGACCCAAGTTTCTGCAGGTACTCAGAAACTTTACCCCGTTAGATGAGCAGTGAGCTACAATGTTTAAAAACAAATTTGTAGCTCCTGTTTTAGCAGTACTGCATTATTACTGAGTCACCCAGTAAATGTCTGTCGAATGGCACTCTGTCTTGGAGCAAACGTTCTTCGGGAGAAACTGTAATGAGCAGAGTAGTTGCAGGTAGTGATTTGTGCTGTGAAGAAAATCAGCCCTGTTTTAGAGAATGAGTGCAAGTGGGGTTCTGCTATAGATTAGGTAGATAGAGATGGTTACTTTTTAATTGAGAGTCTATCATTTTTTGTTTTTTGAGACAGTGTCTCACTATGTAATGCAGGTTGGCCTTGCTCACTCTGTGTCGCTGGCTGGCTGGCCTTGAACTCCTGAGTTCTGGGAGGTACAGGTGTATATCACCAGAGTTGGAGACTGAGGAATGTGTGCAAATGGTGGTAGAGATGTCTGTTATTTGTTTCAAAATACTTCTGTGCAAAAAAGTGTGTGGGGTGAGGGGTGAGATAAATGAAATAAATGTGGCACAATCTCGATGGTCGTTGGGTTGGATGTGTGGATGTTAATATTGTTCTCTGTTTTTGTGACATTGGAAGATGCTCAGACCTCTGTTGCCTCATGCAGCACTCATTAATGATTTTTTTTTTTTTTGAGAGAGGATCTCGCTGTGTTGTTGAACAGACTGCCTTGAACTCACTATGTAGCCTAGGCTGGCCTCCAACTCATGGTAATGTTCCTGTCTCAGCCTCCTAAGTAGGTGGCATTACAATGCTGCACCACCATATCCATCATGTGTGTGTTTATTTGTTGCTCAGATTGTCCCATATTTGTCTGCATTCATTAGTGCTGGGATTACAGGTCTGTGGGACACTGCCAGATACCATTAACAATTCTTATTTGTAGACTTTTTACTCCAGAAGCTATAAAATAGCTAGCTAGCTGCTTCCCTGGCTGCCCACTCTCCAGCCTCTTTCCCTTTCCCCTCCTCCCTAACTTCTTTCTTTTTCCCCTTTCTTGTAGTAGACATTGAAGCCAAAACCTTCACACCGAACCTTTCAAGCCCTTATATTTTTTTAGACAGAGTCTTGCTAAATCACTGAACTGCCCAAAGTGGGTTTAAACTTCAGCACCTTCTGCTTTGACCACTCAAAGTGCTGGGATTGCAGGCACATGCCCCCTCTACACAGGCTAAAATAGTTACCTTCTAATCCCTCTGTCTCATCCACCAACAGGCGTTCTTTGTCAATATGGACCCATATGCTCCTTGCTGTACTCAGGGAGTTACTGTGCATTGCTGTCTCTTATTTTTTGCTGTCCTGGGGGGATTGAACTGAGAGGTGGTCTGCTACTAAGGTATACACCTGTCCTTTTTGGCGGGGGGTGGGGGGAGTGGTATTGCTTAGTTGTAAAGACTGACTCAAACTTGTCATTCTCTTGCGTCAGCCTCCAAAAAGAGGGGATTACAGTTGTGTGCCACCATATTCAGCCTGTGTTTGTTTATTTTGATACTCAGATCGTGCCAGATTTGTGTGCATCTTGTCTATTTGACATACCCTCATCTTTTAAATTGTTTTCTGAGTATTTCCTTTATTGCACAGCAGGACATTCTGAGCTCATCTCTGTTTTTTTGGGGGGGGTGTTGTCTTGAGAATTGAACTCAGGACCTTATGCTTGCCAGGCAGGCCCTGTGCTGAGCTGTATCCCTGGCCCTCATCATCTCTTATCTTTTCTGAGTTGTGGAATTAGCCGTTCTCCAAGCAACTATGGTTCTTCAGTGGGGAATGCAATTTGCTTTTGTGTTACATGTTTGTGTACGTATGTATTTATTTTTTGTCTTTTTGAGGCAGGGTTTTACTGTGCAGTTCAGGCCGGCTTACACTTACTTTGTAAGCTAGGCTAACCTTGAACTTGCAGCGATCCTCCTGCCTCAGCCTCTCAAGTGCTGGGGTTATAGGCATATACCACTACACCTAGCTGTTATGTGTCTATATGTAGGAAAAATTTCCTGGATCAGAACATTTTTTCAAGACAATAAATTTTAAAAAGTAAGATACTAAGTTTAAGTTAGATTTTGATAGGTTTATATTTTTCTGAAGATTTTGTATATAAAATAGCCTGGTAAGGTTTCAGAAATTTAGGGACCAGGGATGTAGCTCAGTGGCATAAGTGCCTGCCTGACAAGCACAAGGTCCTGAGTGTGATTCCTGGTACCCAAAAAAAGAAAAGGTTTCAGAAATTTATTACATTTACCAAATGAAAGTATTTCATTCTGTGCGCTTTGTCAAGTAATTAATGAGGTATATTGATATAGTTGTAATTATGTTCATACGAATTGGAATGAAAAAAAATTGTGGATAGAGCTTAACCACTTAGCTGTTTAAAAAAACAGAAAAAAATTAAGATTTATTTACTTAACTGTTTTTAACAAAGTTATCAGACTTTTTGTTCTGAGGAAAAGTATTGTTTTTGTGCCACGGATTTAGCTCAGTGTCATATGTGCCTGCCTGGCAAGCACGAGGTCATGAGTTCAATCCCTGGTACAAAAAAAAAAAAAAAAGAAAGAAAGAAAAGTACTGCTTTTTAGCTAGCTTTTTTTTATTTTTTAGATCACTGGGAATTGAACCTAAGCCATATACACTGAGGTACCTCCCCAATCCTTTTTTTTTTCTCTTCAAATTTTGAGACAAGATCTTGCTAAGTTGTTGGGTTCTCAGACTGGGCTCAAACTTGTAATCCTCCTGTTTCAGCCTCCAGAGTGCTGGAATTGCAAGTTTGTGGCATCGTGTTGGATTTCAGTAGGCTTTAAAATTAATTTTTAAAAATTATAATGTCAGCCAGGCCTGGTGGTGCACACCTGTAATTCCAGCTCTTCGGAGGCTGAGACAGGAGGATCATCATGAGTTCAAAGCCAGCCTGTGCTACACAGCAAGTTCAAGTCCACTCTGAACTACTTTTCAAGACTGTCTCAAAAAACATAAAAACTATAGGCATACCACCCTGAATGTGCCTGGTCTTCTCTGATCTCAGAAAAAAACCGAAACAAATGAACAACAAAATAATAATACAGAATTTCACCTTGATGGAACTTTAAAAGGCAAGTTACTGTTATATCTTGGTATATTTCATGATTATTTTCTCATCTCATGTGAGTATTTTCTTTCTTTACTGGTTTTTTTTAGACATGGTCACACTACGGTAGTTGAGGCTGGCCTTGAACTCACTATGTAGCCCAGGCTGGCCTCTAACTTGTGGCATTCCTCCTGCCTCAGCCTCTTGAGTGGCGGGATTACAGGGTTTGAATTTACTGTGGTCCTCCCACCTCAGCCTCCTTAGTGCTAGGACTAGAGTTGTGCACTACCATGTGGGGATTTTGATTTTTTTTTTTTTTTTTTGACACAGGGGCTCCCTTTTTAGTTCAGGCCGGCCTTGAGCTTGCTGTGTAACCCTGGCTGACCTTAAATTTGCTGTGATCTTCTGTTTTTACCCTGTGAGTCCTGGGTTTACGGGTGTGCACCACCACACCAGGTCTAGCCTGTGAATTTATAAGGAGATCTGTGAGTGCTTCAGGATATCTGGCAGGTTGAAACTTTCATAATACTGAGTTCTTACTTGCTGTGTAGCTAAGTCAGCATTAGTTGACATTTGTATTGATAATGCAGAAGCACTGTGGCAGAATGAAAAAAAAATAAACATATTAAAAAGCTCTGAGAAGGGCTGGGGATCTAGCTCAGCGATCTAAGCGCCTGCCCGGCAAGTGCAAGTTCGTGAGTTCAATCCCCGGTGCCGCAAAAAAAAAAAAAAAAAGCTCTGGGTCAAAATAGTGGCAAAACTGCTCTAATAATTACTATATTCTTCACTCCCACATGTTTATGTTAAAATATGATTTCATTTAATAATTTATGACATTGGATGTGATGATGCTTGCCTGTAATCCTAGCACTTAGGAGACTGAGGCAGGAAGATCACAGGTTGACAGATTAACTTCACACCAGGAGAGCAAAGACTTGATGAATGTTTTCTGTGTTCATTGCAGTCCAGAGAACAGTGCCTGCCTCATGGGAGGCATTGGATAAATATTTATTAAATGAGAAGGTAGTTAATTATTATTAGTGGTGATGTATCCTCTAAAATATTGACATTACTTTTTTTTCTTCAATCTGATTTTATTGGTACATGTTACATATACACAACGATCATATTCATCATAGAGAATTTGTACCTATGTGTAATATAACTTGTTTTTTGTAGGGAGAGTTTTTGTGGGTACTAGGAATTGAAATCAGGACCTTAAGCTTGCCAGGCATGTGCTATGCTGCTGAGCTATATCCCTGGCCCAACTTTTTTTTTTTCCTATTCTCCTACCTTCCCTTCAATCTAACATTACTTTCTACTCCACAATTGACAGTTATAGGGTATTTTTTCTGGTCCCAGATACTTGAGATGGAAAAAGTTTGGATGACCTAACTTGTATTTATCTTCCTTACCATAAATAAGTTGATGTTTCTGAAACACTCGTCTAAGATTCTTGAATGGCCCCATTTTATTCCCATGCAGATGCATACAGTGTATTTTTCCTGATAGATGGCAATCTTGGATTAATAGCTTTAAGGCCTGGACTTACTTTTTTTTTTTTCTTTTTTTGAGGGTGGGGTAAGGTCTTGCTGTTCGGCTGACCTTGAACTCACTGTATCCCCAGGCTGGCTGATGGTCTTCCTGCTTCAGCTTCCCCAAAGCCTGGGCTGCTGTGCCTCATATTTAACAATTTTTTTTTTTTTTGGTACCAGGGATTGGACTCAGGACCTTGTACTTGCCAGGCAGGTGCTTATGCCGCTGAGCTATATCCCCAGCTTAACTGTTTTTGATGATCGTGTGTGTCTCTTTGAGGTTTTGTGGTTTTGCTATGCAGTTCAGGCTGGCCTTGAACTTACTTTGTAGTCCATGCTGGTCTGGAACTTGGAGAGATTCTCCTGCCTCAGCTGGGATTGTAGGCATGTGCAACCATACCCAGTGTTAATCTTTAATGTAAAATACTGTATTCTTTTTTTCCTTATCCATCATTTTAACTAATCTTAAGTTGCTTTTATTTCTGAGTATCCCCAATAGGAGTAACTCACAGTCTGTATATACTGCAACCAAAATTTTGATTAAAAAAGAAAAAATATATATCATTAAATGTGTGTAGACTAGACTACATGTACAGAAATCTGTATTAGAGCTAGGATCACCTATATCTAGAGTGAAATTCATTGGTTGGCATTAGTGTGTACACTAATACCCTCCCCCCTTTCTTTGTGGTGCTGGTTGTTGAACGCAGGGCCTGGCACATGCTGGGCAAATGCTCTACTGCTGTGCTGTGTATTAAGCCCTAATTTGCTATTTTTGGTTCTTGCTGCAAGAGTTTTCACTTCACAGTTTATAGTGGTCCATGAAAGGCAAAAGTAGCTTTTTATCAGAGATGGCCTTGGAATTCTCTAAACTTGCCCATAAAACATAAAATATAGGTTTATAATCTCTCAAAGATGAACAGCTCTGTTTTTCTTCAGTATTGGAACAAATCGTATTTTCATTGTTAAACACCAGATGAAGTAGTAGGCTTGTGTGTATGGTCCATTCTGTGGGGAAAATAACTAAGTGGCTGTAAACATTAGCATATGACAGCACAGCGAGATGCTCATACATGAGAGACACATGACAGGCTACACCAAGTAGAGAAAAGCAGCATTTTACCTTCTGTTTGGTGTTCATGCTGGGCAGGCAGTGAGCAGAAGGTTAAGTGTCTTGGTCTAAATTATGTGTTTCCTTCCTATAGTCAAGTTCATTTGATGGATATGGGGCCTAACCAGAGGTGTTTTGTTCTCTCTAATCCAATTTTCAGTGTGCTTTTACCTTCAGTCACTAAAATATCAGTAATTCATGTTTTTTTTTAAGATTTATATTCTCTTTCTTCAGAACATGCTCTATGATTAATATTTTTTATTTATTTTATTTTTTAAGAGAATAAAACCAAGCAAACAAACAGAATGAAGTCAAAGCAAAGCAGTGAAAATGATATAGGACATCAAAACAAGATAATAGGAAATCAACAATGGCTACCATAATGCCTTTTGTTATCTTCAAAATAGCTGTCCATACTATCAGACATAATAAAATCCAACAAAACAGAACAGAATAAAACCAAACAAAACAGATCATTGATCCCCGGTACCCAACCCCCCCCAAAAAACAAAAAAAAAATCAGAACAGTGAAAGCAATACAGATTTCAAAACAAGATAATGGGAAATCAACAATGGCTACCATAATATATCTTGTTATCTTTGAAATAGCTGCCCATACCATCAGATAAAATAAAGTGAAACAAAACAAAACAGAATAAAACCAAATCAAACAAAACAGTGAAAACAGTATAGAACTTTAAAACAAGATAATAGGGAATTAACAGTGACTACCACCTCAGAAGAAAATCCCCCATAGTGGCTGTATTGCATATTGTTATTCTCTAAGTAGATGCTCAGACTGCCAGCTTTAGGCCTGCAAAGACCATCAGGCAATACAGGCATTAAGTTGTTTTCTCACTTCAGTGGCTCTCATCTCAGCCTGTGTTTCTCCGAGTCAGCTGGTTGCTTGGGGAGCACGGGGCGGAGGTCGGCACTTCTTGTCTCCTAGCTCACACACCAGCTGGCTCACAGGAAGGGGTTCGCTGCTGCTTGGTTCTCTTCCTGGCCCTCATGGCTGCTGCTGAGTCCCAGGAAGCGGTTGACCCGGCCCACAACTGCCTCTGGCTCACTTTGTGATAATACTATCTAGAGTTACATATTGTGATTGACCTAAATCATATATAGACCAAAAAAATTTTTTTAGCCAAGTAACATGAGTATTAGCCTTTAAGGAGAAATTGTTTCCTTGGGCAGTTTTGCTCTCCATGTTAGATCTGCACTCTTAGGATATAGTCTCTCATTTAGTTTTCTGGTTTCATTTTGTTACTCTAACCTTTGCTTTGGCTTTTAACAACTTGGTGGGTTGGGATTTTTTTGTTTTTTGTTTTTTGGTTTTGGTTTTTTGAGCCAAGGTCTCACTGTGTAGTTCAGGGTAGCCTTGAACTTACTGTGTAGCCCAGGCTGTTCTCAAACACTCAGTGATCCTCCTGCCTCAGCCTTCTGAGTGCTGCGATTATAGGCATGCACTACTACTCCCAGCCCATAATTTGGTGTTTTCATTTTATCTTCAACACAGATTTGTGGTTCACTTTGTAAGACTAGCTTGAGGTAGGGTTACACATGAATGGAAGCCCCCAGCTCCTCCTGTTCAAGAAAAGAATGGGAAGAAACTTAGGAAGCTTGTGGACTGATGAGTTCTAAAAGCTGTTTGACAGTGAGCAATAAAAGCCACCATGTGTGCACTTCTTTGTGTAATATTTACAATAACTATTTGAAGTAAATATTTCCATTTTTCAGATGAAGAAATTTAGGCAGAGAATGGTTGGTAGAACAGATGATGGGGTTTTGAGGTTTGCATCAGGTTTTGAATCAGCTCAGTAAAGGACTCACTGTTTCTTTTCTTTTTTCTATGTTGCTTTCTGAGAAAACAGTGGGGTGTTTTACCTCCGGGGGTGTGGCCATTGCCAAGAGCAAGGAGGGCCAGTGATGCAATAGTTTACATAGGTAGGAGGATTATGGTGAAAGGAATTTCTCTTTTTTCTGTGTTCCAACTTTTTATTTTACAGTGAACATATTTTATGTTTTGTTTTGTTTTTTCTGGGAATCAAACTCGACCCCACGTTTGCCAGGAAGGCACTGTGCCACTGAGCTAAATCTTTGGCTACAGCGAATGTATTTTATTTTATTTTATTTTATTTTATTTTATTTTTTTGCGGCACCGGGGATTGAACTCACAACCTTGCACTTGCCAGGCAGGCACTTTGGCCACTGAGCTAGATCCCTAGCCCCCAGTGAATGTATTTTAAAAATCAACTAAATTGATTTATAACTTATATATAGTATGAAACATTTTACTGTACAATTGGCTACATTTTGACCAATGAATATGTACATGTGATAAAACTTTGATCAGGAAGTAAGACATTTCATCAGTACAGAAAGTTCCTTTGTGTTCTTTTGTGCTCAGTCCACTCCTACTTACTCCATCAGGCTACCACTAACCAGATTTTTGATACCATAGATTAGTTTTCACTTATTAAAACTTCATGTACACAGAATTAATTATAGCAGTATTCTTGTATCTGATCTTTTGTGCATCAAATATTTTCTCACTAGCAATTTATTATTAAAAATTGGAGACTATAGAATTGTGCAGTGAATGCTCATCTTCCTGCTACCTAGATTTTATAGTTAATAATTTGCCGGTTAATAACATTTTTCTGTTTTTATCAGTTGAGCCTGTAAAAATTTCAGCTGGGCATGGTAGCGCACGCCTGTAATCCCAGCCCTTGGGATGGTGAGGCAGGAGGATCAGGGGAATTTGAGGCCAGCCTGCACTACAAAGCGAGACCCAGTCAAAAAACAAAAATTCATTTAAAAATAAGTTGGCAGACTTTGAGATGTAGCTTAATGTTAGTTTCTGCACAGCATGTTTGAGGCCCCCGGTTAGATTCCCAGCACCACAAAAACAAACAACAGAAATAAAATAAGTTGTCAGACATCAGTGCAGAGCTACAGCTACTAGAGTTCATTTTGTTGTTTTATGTTTGGTACTTGGTGGTGCACAGGGCTTTTTCGCACTGAGGTAGCTCTCCAACCCTGTATCTTCAACTCACTATGGAGCCAGGCCAGCCTCCCAGCGTGCTAGGATTACAGGCGGGCACCACCACGCCTGGCTCCAATATTTCTTTCTGTTGTATTTTGAGACAGGGTCTCACTAAGCAGCTAAATTTCCCAGGCTGACCTGGAACCTGTGCTCTCCCTGCCACAGCCTCCCAGTGCTGTTGTGCTTGCAGATGTGGTGCCACCATGCCAGCACAAATCTTAACTGCCATTTGTGAAGTTTTGCCAGGAGCATACATGAGTGTTACTCAACAGTTTTTTTTTTTTTTTGAGACAGGGTCTCACTGTATGTTTCAGGCTGTCCTTAAACTGACTGTGTAGTTCACGCTGGCCTGGAACTTGGGTGATCCTCCTGCCTTGGCCTCCTAAGGGCTGGCATTACAGGTACGGGCCACCCTGCCTGGCTCAGCATCTTTTGAAGGTAGTTGGCAATAGCTTCAAGGAGTTCCTCTTGCTTCTTCCTACTCAGTCCTTCGCCCTGTTTCTTGCTGATGTTCGAGTTCTTTCACTGTAGATTAGGTTTGACTGATTGCCAGATTCACATAAGTGGAATCATATAGTTTTTTTTTTTTTGGTCTTTTTCGAGACAGGGTCTCACTATGCAGTTCAGTTCAGGTTGGACTTGAGCTCACTTTGTAGCCCAGGCTGGTCTCGAACTTGTAACAATCCTGCCTCAGCCTCCTGAGTGCTGGGATCACAGGTGTGCACTTCCATGCCTGGCTCATATAGATAATTTTTGTCTGATTCTTTTTCTAAGCAAGATTTGATATTCATCTGTATTTTTTCATGTATCAGCTTTCATTGTTTTACAAATGATGATTTTGGAGATTATTTTTCCTTCAGACTTTGACTAGTGTGAATAAAGCTGTGAATATTCTTATACAGATCTTTTTGTATTGCATGTTTAAGCCTTGGTGTGAAGTTACTGGATCGTAAGTTGGATGTGCAGATAACTAACTTTACTCAAGCTGCTGAGAAGGTGCGTGTGGAGTTCCAGGTGTATCTCATTCTTGTCAGCATGTGGTGGTTTTGGTCACTTGAAGGTCGCCAGTCTCTCAGTGTTTGTCACATGCCCACTGACTGTTTCGTTTCCTGTGTTTCCTCAGAATACCTAGATTTGCTGTAGCGTTTTGTTTATTACAATGCCTTCATTTTCTCTAGCTTAGAATATATATTCGTTTTCTCTAGTTTAAAATATTTTATTTTATTTTTTATGAGCAGGATATATTTATTGAGAGAAAGAAAGCTTCTGTCCAAGAGAGAGACAGAAGGGGTCCTGTGTGGGTTGCCCTAAAATATATATTTTAAACATGTATTATAGCCGGGAATTTAGTTCAGTGGCCTAAGCGCCTGCCTGGCAAGTGCGAGGTCATGAGTTCAGTTCCCGGTGCTGAAAAACAAAACAAAACAAAAACAAAACCATGTATTATAACATTCCTTACTCTCAAACTCTCCCTCCTGCTGCTTTTGACCCCTCAGCTAGTTCCCCCCCCAGTCTTTTGGGTCTGGTTTGTTCTCAGGGAACAAAGACTCCTCCGTCAGAGCAAGTCTTAACTGAGACAGCCCCTGGGAGAGGCTGTGCTGGCTGACAGTGCTCATGCTGCTCTCAGTGTGCCTCAGTTACCTTTCAGCTTTGCACAAGAGTCAGCTGTCCTCGGCTTACTTCGCTCACGGGGTGACCTTCCTTTATGACTTCTCAGCCAGATGGTCCTCAACTCTGTTGTGTTGTGTCTTCACTGCTCTTAATAAGATGAGCAGTGATATCCAGAGCAGCCTGGAACCAAGGATGTTCCTGAATCTCCTTGCATGGGTATCTGTTGGCCGGCTTCTTTCAAGCGTCTAGGGTTTAGGTTCCTGTTAGCTTTCCATTGCGATGACAAAGTACCTGAGAGAAATCAGCCTACAGGAGTTAAGAAGCAACTTTTGGCTCTTAGTTGCAGTCCACACGGCCCAGTGGTTCTGGGGCCGGTGGTGAGGGCGCACATCATGATTTGGGAGCACGTAGGGGATGAGGCTGCTCACCTCATGGTTACCAAGAAGCAAAGGAAGAGAGAGGAAGAGCTAGGGTTCCCATGCCCCCTGCAAGGCATGCTCCCTGACTTCCCCTAGGCTGCACCTTCCAAAAGTACCACCAGCTGGGAAACAGGCCTTTCAAGACACACACCTTCGGGGGACATCTAAGATCCACACCATGATGGTTACCTAATCTGTTCACTAGAGATCACCATTCCGGAGGCTTTTAAATGCAGTCAAAACACTGGACAGGCTTAGGAAGGCGGTTGCATACTCCTGCACTTCCGGTTTCTTGAGGCTAAGGTCGGAAGACGGTGAGTTTGAGGCCAGCCTGGGTAACATAATGAGGCCCCCATCTGAAAAACAAAAAATAATGGGCAGGAGGTGTAGCTCAGTGACAGAGTGCTTGCCTAGCATGCATGAGATGCGGTTTCGATCTCCAGCACTGCAAAAAACTCAAAACAAAAAAACAGTGGCCAGAGTGACTCCAGCAAATAATCAGTAGGCAACACGGTACTATATCAACAGAGCATTATCCAAGTTTTCTGTCCTTCCTTCCCCCTTTATACCCAGAGAGTAACTGATGCAACTTTGCATATGAGAAAAGCAAGGAGAAATTGTGAACTGCTTAGTGCTCACTAGGAACAGCTCTGCATTGCTTTGTTGAGCAACTGATAGCAGAGTATTTGCAGATGAGAAAAATAAGATACTGATCTTCATTTCAAGCAATTTGCTAGTATTTTGGGATCCCATTGAATTTCCTGTTACTTGCTTGCTTGCTTGTTTTTTGTCTTTTTGAGACAGGGTCTCACTATGCCTTTCAGGCTGGCCTTGAGCTTACTTTGTAGCCCAGGCTGGTCTCTGCAAGGATCCTGCTGTCACAGCCTCCCGAGTGCTGGGATGACAGGTTTCCTGTTACTTTTTATGGAACTTTTTTGTTTTGGTTTTTTGAGGCAGTGTCTTGCTGGGGTTTTTTGCTGGATAGTTGGTGTTGTCCTTGAACTCAGTGTGTAGCTTCAGCTGGCCTCAAACTTGGTATGATCCTCCTGCTTCAGCCTCTTGAATGCTGGGATTAGAAGCATGTGCCACCATGCCGGGTTGCTTTTTTTTTTTTT
>RJWT010026530.1:0-15791 GCA_004365215.1 Cuniculus paca | reverse complement strand
CATGAGGCTTTGGGGGACATCTAGACACAAACCATAAGCAGCCTTTTTTTCTCCTTCACATTCAAGTCCCTTTCTCTTTTTACCCTCAAGCCCCTTTTCCCTTCACTCCTTTTTCCCTTTCACCCTTCCCCCTATTCTTACTACTGTCATTGGATCTTACTACATTAAAAAAAAAAAAGGGTTATCGTTAGGGGATGACATTGCAATTCAGAGAAACCTTATTTCTCATTTAGTTTCAGGACTTCTTAATATTTTTGTATTGATCATATTTCATGTTTATCATTAAAAGAATAGACAAAATTGACAGTACTTTACAAAACTGAAACTTCTCCCATCTCCTGTGCTTCTTTTTGTTAGAACATCTGCTACACTAACACGATTTGTTTGCCCACCAAAGTTCAACAAGTGTTATCACCGGAAAGGATCCAGCCTTGTGGTTGGGTGGGTGGGAAGCCTGGGTCACCTGCTAAACCCGAAGTGAATTCAGGTCTCTGCGCATCTCATTATTGTAAGCAGAAATTCTTGGATGCGGTGCTGAAAAATCATCTGAGTGAACTCTTGTTCTCTGCCTATAAAAACTTTATAAAGAAAGAAGTATCTGATTTATCTTCAAATATTTTTATTTGATTTATTTTCCATGTTGTTGATTGGCAGGTGGATTAGCAGTGAGAATTGAGTTGTTCGAGAAAAGTCAAAGGCTGAACTCTCAGGACTATTCTTATGCCAAAAATGTCTTAAGTTGGGAAGACAAAGGAAAAGTTAATAAAACACTTTGTGACCCTCAAATCTGCCACCTGCCACCAGTCCTGTTTATCCAAATACACATCAATATATATCCACGGACATCATTGTTCTTAGAGAGAGAAGCCAGAGATGTCACGACACCAGCTTTGGGGTTCCACGTGTGTCTCCCACTGGAGCAATTACAGCCTGTGTTCACCTAGGCTGGGCAGGCTGACCCGTATCTTAAGTCCTTTATTAAACAACAGACATACCTTCCCCTCCTATTGTGGTAAGGTAAGAGACCGAGATCCTCACACAGCCCGCTATCAGCTGTTTTATCATTCCTCCTACAGTCCATGAGAATGCCAAGGAAAACTCCCAGCTGTGAAGCAAGGATGATTGGAAACACTCTGAGCTCCAGATTAAAAGCAAGAAAATCACACCAAACCTCAGAGAGATTTTTTTTTCTGGGCTTCACACAGAGGCCTCCCACCATCATTGCCTCCTTGATTAAATTGTTAAAGTTTAATGAATTATTATCATGTTCCTGTGGAAAACTATAGCTTAGTGCTTTATTTTTCACTAAAAGCTCCATGTACTGGCTGGAAATTTTCCCACTAATGCTGATTTTTTTAAAAAGAAAATACATTTATGCAAAAAAAAATACATTTATGCATACTGAAACACACCCCCAACTCATACACCCTAATCACAAGGCTCTTCAGGCATCCCCTGCTCAGCTAGCTTTCAGATGAGTCATACTCCAATTCATCCTCACATCAGCAGTCCTTGCATTGAAAAGAAAAGCCAGAGACAGAACTAAATGAACTGCCCAGAGAAAGCCAAGTGGATAAGGAGCGACAGCTTTCATTTGCACATTTATATAGCTCAAGAATCTCCTGAAAGTGTATGAGAAATGAAATCTGAAACTTACTTACCCATGCTTTTGTTTTGTTTTGTTTTGCTTTTGTATTTGTTATAAAACTTCAATTTTAAAAAGGTAAAGGATAAATGGGTGACTGGAGAAGACTGTATGGTGAATTATTCATCGTAGCTGGGCCATTCCAGGTCACAAGACAGGAGAATTCTTATAATTTTACACATAATAGAGATCCAGGATGACAGAAGCGCCGTTAAATCAACTCATACTGCGTTCAATTCTTCAGAACGCAGCACTGATAAAGCATCGGTAGACCCAGGAGGAAAACACAGGAGACGAATTGTTAGGGATCGCAGAAAAGCAGGTCAGAAGAGAAGCCTGTTTTTTCAAACCAATTTGTCCAGAAGGCCAGACAAAGAGAAAGTATTGTAGATGATTCCTTCTATTCCTCTTCATGCCACCATTATTAGAATGACTATAATAATAGGCTACACAGCACATTTTTGGAGTGGAGGGGAGAAGAAAAATAGATAAGACTACAATTGGTTTTTGGAGCATTTCAAGTGATTATGAAAATATTTTATATTTTATGTATATAAAGAACATTTTGAAAACTACAGAAAATTCAGAAAAACAAAGCATCTCTTCTCAAAAACTCAGAAGCATAAATAACAATTAGTATATGGTATAAATCCATTGATAAATTTTTTGTGAAGATATATATATCTGACGATGATCATAGGTCTAAAACATAAACATATTATGATATACAATATACATTTCATCCAAAATGTATATATACACATATATATACATACATATATATTTCTACATGTGTACATGTGTAAATATATATATATGAATCTCCCTCAAACTGGATTTATATTATGTATACTGTTTATAACTTGGTTTTTTTACTGAATACTTGAGTATTTAAATTACACTGTTATAATGGTCTAGTTTTATTATCACTATCAAAAATGTTTTTAAACCCCAATATGCATACTATAGGTTAAAGTTTTTAAAAGAAAGTCACCTAGCATCAAGCAATTTTCTAACATGTAAAGGTCATATACTCAATCATAGTTTTGCAACATCACACGGGGCATCATAGAATTGTCTGATAAACAAGTTAAATAGCCTCTCCAACCTTCAGCTTCTACATACAAAAAACACAGTACTAGCACTGTTATAGGACCTTCACCCCGAACAATTCAGTCCTGTAATTAATTTTATAAACAAAATATCAGCTAAAACAGGAGTCCCAAAATGATACAAGTACACCTTAAACATTTTACAGTGATGCAAAACATTTAAACATTCACTAATCTTTTGAACTAATGTCAAGGCTTTTTTAAAAATAAGAATCTCAGCGGTGCATGGTGATACACGCCTATAATCCCAGCACTCGGAGGCTGAGGCAGGAGGATCGTTTTGAGTTCGAGACCAGCCTGGGCTACAAAGTGAGCTCAAGGCCAGCCTGAACGGCATAGTGATACCTTGTCTCAAAAAGTCTAAGTAAATAAATAAGAATCTCCTAGAGGCTGTGGCAGAGCATTCACTTAGTATGCACAAAGTTCTGGGTTCCTTTGCTAGCACCAAAAAAAATTTTTTTATTATATGCATGGTCATCTTTCTTGCATAAATCACACCCACACCCAGTTTTAAGTTTTACCTTCTTAAAGAGGAGCAAGAATATACAGACGCGGAGACCGAAGCAATGAGAAGGGGACGAGAGTAACCAGAGGTCGCAGCTTCCACCATGAGCCTCCTCAACAAGCCCAAGAGTGAGATGACCCCAGAGGAGCTGCAAAAGCGGGAGGAGGAGGAATTTAACACAGGTCGGCTCTCTGTGCTGACCCAGTCAGTCAAGAACGACACCCAGGTGCTCATCAACTGCCCAACGAGAAACTCCTCTCTCGGCCGGGTGAAGGCCTTTGATGGGCACTGCAGTGCGGTGCTGGAGAATGTAAAGGAGATGTGGACCGAGGTCCCCAAGAGCGGCAAGGGCAAGAAGTCCAAGCCAGTCAGCAAGGACCGCTGCCTCTCCAAGCTGGTCCTGCGCGGGGACGCGGTCATCTTGGTTGCGCAGCATCCGCTCATCGCTGGCAAGTAGGGGCCTCTTCCCTGCGGTCAGGACCTGCTCCTCCCACCCCCGCCCCGCCCATGAAGACCTGCCTTTTATCACTGTAGTGATAATAAAGTGCTATGTATTTTTTTTTAAAGAACATACAGATGCTTGTGAGATAGTCTAGGTACATAATCTTTCTAAAATTTCCTAATATTTTCCCCACACTAAATTTAAAAACAACTTAGTGACTTTTCTTATCAAGACTTTCCACATATTCAACTTAGTTTTCATAAAAGCAATTTCTCTTTCTTCCCTTCCCTACCTGTAAACATTGTATACATAATTTAACGAATTTATACAATTTCAAAAACAAACACATCTGAAGAACAGGTTCAAGAACAAACTCAAGTGACCCCTCTGAGCACGTCCCTCGGTGACAGAAGCCCAGAGCTCAGCATAGGGAGCAGAAGAATAACTTGTTGGCCTTGAGCATCTGGTGTGCCACGAATACTAATCAGCATGCTTTACAGGGATGGAAAACGTCAGAAAAGACAGCCATGGCCTAAATGTACACAGTGGCTATAAATATTAATTGTGGCAATGCATGTGAAATGCTAGGCACAGTGATGGGCACTTAACTAGCTCTTGATAAACATTAGCTAAAAGGAGAGAAGGTAAAAAAATAATAAAGACCCTCTCTGTGGCTTCTCATGACCATTAGGGTAGAGTCAAGTTTCAACCAAGAGAGCGCAGAGAACCACAAAGCACGATCTAAAAGTACGGTTTAAATTTTTTAATAAAGAATTATTATGTTAGCCAGGCGTGGTGGCTCACACCTGTAATCCCAGCACTCAGGAGGCTGAGACAGGAGGATCATTGCGAGTTCGAGACCAGCCTGGGCTACAAAGTGAGCTCAAGGCCAGCCTGAACGGCATAGTGAGATCCTGTCTCAAAAAGACATGGGCCTGGGATTTAGCTCAGTGGCCTAAGCGCCTGCCTGGCAAGAGCTAGGTTGTGAATTCAATCCCTGGTGCCACACACACAAAAAAAAAAGAATTATTACGTTGAAAGACAACTATCATTAGTTCCCCTCAAAATACTCCCTCTTACTTCAAAGGTAGGGCACAAAGATAATTTTGCAGTGTCTTGTAATACTTTATATGGACTTTCCAGATGATCTAGAAATTGCACTGTTGAACATTTACCCCAAAGAAATCAAATCTTAAGTTCACATAAAAATCTGTAAACTAACACCCATAGCAGTTTTGTTTGTCATACACTCAAACTAGAAATAACTTAGGTGAGCAAACAGCTAAACGAATGGTGGTACAATCCACTGTGGTATATGACTCAGCAATAGAATGAGTCAACTCTTAATACTCTCACCAACCTTGCTGAGTCTCCAGGGGCCTAGATTGAGCAAAAAGAAAGAAAATAAGCAAATTCCTAAAGACTACAAATTATATGACTCCATTTATATAACATTCTTGAAATAACAAAATTATAGGGATAAAGACCAGAGTGGTGGTTTTCAGGGATTAGGGATAGCAGGGAGGAAGGAAAGCGAATGTGGTTATAAAAGGGTATCAGGAACAGCTCTGTACCTTGATTGTGGTGATTATACAAATCATTCCATTGCATAGATCTGCAGAGAGAGAGAGAGAGAGAGAGAGAGAGAGACATAAACCTGGTGAAACTGCAATAAGCTCTAGCCATAGTAACAATGTCAGTTTCCTAGTCTCGATAGTATACTATACTTATGCAAGATGCTATCATTGGGAGAAAGCACAGGACTCTCCCACACTTTATTTTTCAATTTTCTATGAATCCATAATTATTTCAAAATAAAGTTTTTACAAAAGGCAAGTCAGTACATATGTACTGATGAAAATATGGACTTCCACTGTTAACAAACATAATGATTATATGATTGTCTTATAAGGAGGGAATTCAGGATTTAAAGAATGAAAGATGAAGAAAAAAAGAATTTTGATATTCTAATGAATATAATTCTGTGCTGTGGAATATTTTTACTTTATAGGCTTCCTAAAATTTGAATTTTTGTAGTAGAAACATGTTACTTTAATCATTTTAAAGCAAGTAGGCATAAAATAGTAAGGAATTCTTTTTTAAAATATTAAAATCTGTGAATCACCCCCACCACCAAAAAATCATATACAAATCTGTATACAGCTTTGGCAATCCCTTGGACCCCAAGCCTATCCATGGATCTCTTGAAGGGTGGATGTCCCCTGACTAGAAGCTCCTGCCTGAAAAAACTCACCACCTGCAAAAGTGAAGAGGAGGGTCAGGGGACCTATTAAATTTATTCTGTAATCACCCTGGGCTCTATTTGCTGTGACACTCAGCTGCTCTCAAGTGGGAAATAAAGATTCATTCCTTTGTTTCTTTGGAAGTGACTAGATAGAGAACTCTGCATTGCAACTTTAGGAACCACACCAAGGATGATCATAACAAACATGAAGGAATACATTAACATATAAATAACTTATTACTAAGAGTACTTAGAACAACGTGAGGAAATAGAATGGCTCTTTGAGCATTTGTTTACTAGCCATATTCTGGGCAATATGCTAGACACTGGAAATAAGGCAGGGAGAAAAACAGGCTTGTTTTCCACTAGAGAAACTAGTGGATGCCTAGAGGCATGAAAGTGTTTTTGGCCTGTTTTAACACAAGGTCACCTGGCTTGTTGAAAATCTTCAGTGTAGGAACTACCTATATAACAGATGTACAGGAATTACAGAACCAGTCAAAATACTTTATTATAGCTACTTTAAAGGAAATACAGCAAGTAAGCATATGAAGAAATACCTGATACATATTACAGGAAATACAGCAAGCAAATATATGAAGACATACTATATATGTGTGTGTATATATATATATAATTTTATATGGTATGAACACTTTATTATAAATACACATATATATAGCTGTCAAACAGCTCATTCAGTATCTTTTCCAAACAAACATTAGTTTCAATCTTCTGACCCAAACATGGCAAAGAAAGCTACATGACTTAATAATCCAGCCAAATAATACATCATCATTATTCTTATAACTATTGGATGGCTTGATAAATAACTGTAATAATAGTATCTTAATAGCAATAATAGGAGAAGTGGGTAAGAAGACACATGAAATATTAAAAATATTAAAGTTGAGAGGCTAGATGATATAGAACACATATGAATTATAATGCTGGTTTTGTAGCCAGACTACCTCGATTGGATCCTGAGTCTGCCCTTACCACCTACATGACTAAGGGAATTACTTCACTATCTGGTGGCTCAGTTTCCTCACCTGTAAAAATGATGTGTGGTAGAATTGAAATCAGGGTTGAATAAATTAACTACTGTAAAGTAGTCAAACTTCTCTGCAAACATTTCATGTTAGTCAGGGTACTCCAGAGAAACAGAAGAAATAGGATAGAGAGAGAGAAAAAGAGATAAGTAATGAGGGATTAGCTTGTATGTTTATGCAGATAGGAGAAATCCCATATAGTGTCATCTGCAAGCTCAGAGACCCAGGAAGCCTAGGGGTGAATTCAGTTCAAGTTTGAAAGCCTCAATGCTGCGGAGTAAGTCCTGGTGCCAGGGCAGGAGAAGACTATGTCCTAGTTCAAGCAATCAGGAAGAAAGATGTCTCTAACAATCTTCCTAGGCCTTTGGATTCTACTCAGGTTCTTAACAGATTGCATGATGCTCACCCACATTGAAGAGGATAGTTTATGCAGAAAGCCAATTCAAATGCCATTTATCTGGGCACCCTATAGCCCAGGCAAGTAGCCACATGAAATTAACGATCACACATTTGTTCAAATGAAACCAAATGTTATGGGTGTTTAGAGGAAGCAAATTCCCGGAAGAGGGGTTATCTGAGTGGATGAGAATCTGCCAGGTGGGGATATGGAAGGGCACTCTCTCCAACAGAACCGGGGCAATGACCAAACCAAGAAGGTGAAAGCAGGTTTGGGGAAAAGTGGTCCAGCCCAATTGGCTGCAGCCCTACAGTTGGGCCATGACAAGACAGAAATTGCCTGAAGGGGTAGATTACAGACTGAGCAAATAAAACTAACAACTGAGATCTCACTCCATGAGTAATGTTACAGCCCCGATTCTGAACAAAGGAGAATCTTGATTGGTGCTATGCTTGCAAAAGTAAACCTGTCTCATAGCTTAAATGAAAAGATAGAGAAGTCATTTATAAAAACACTGTATAACAAAAGACCAGGAGAGATGTAGGAAAGGCCAAGGAGGTACCATGATAGCAAAGATCAATGAAATGAACATGAGCAGTAATTGAGCAAAGAGAGAGAGCAAAGAAATGGCAGGGCCAGCAAAAAAAAAAAAAAAAATTACAGAAATAAACATAAGAAATTCCTACAGAGAGAACATACTGAGCACTTCCCTGTAAGTTTTCACATTTGATACACTAAACAATCATATGAAGGTAGCTGTGGGAACTGGTAAAATGATCCCCAATAAGAAATTGCAGTTCGGAAAAGTGAAATTATTTACCTGGGTCACAAGACCACTTAGAAGCAGGCGCAGGATTTGAACCCAAATCTTCCAGATCTCATGCTCATGGCATTAAACCATTCTAGTAGGGGGCAAGGGGGAGATGCCAGTTCTGGTTTTGGACACATCACTGAACCTCCAGCTGGATTTGTTCACTGGGCAGCTGGACGGGCACAATGAAGTCCGAAGGGAAAATCAGGGTTGAAGAATGGAATTCAGAAGCTTCCTGGAGGTTTTGTGAGGATTAGTGAAGTCACTGAAGTGAATAATCAATAACAGATCATTTATAATTATTAACTTGAACATTTGTGCGCTGGGATGTAATCATGTTTGTCTGAAGAGCCGACACAGCATTTTTAAGGGGACTCACAAACAGAAGAAAGCTGCTGTTCTCTCCAGTAAGCAATATTTTAGTGGCAAAATACCCTGTGAATGGTTTGTGAGTACAAAGCGGCAGGCATGTGAACAGCTTTTTACAATATCACGTTCTCTTCTTCCACTTGGGAAGGAAGCACAATGCTACCCTAAGCAGATACTAACGGAGCACAGATGCAGGCGCTGATGTCAGCGTAAATGCTGGCCCGCACCAAAAAAAAAAAAAAGAAAGAAAAAGAAGCCAAAAAAAATCCCAAAGTATCACTCCAGCATAAATCTTATATTTTTATGAATCACTGCCATTACAGAAACCTCACACTGAAAATTTGTGTCTTGGAAGTGAATGGATCTTTATAGATAGTTTCTGTCAGACTCATGACTGATATTTGTCTGTGTATCATCTCTAAGCAGGGTTTTGCTTCTTAGATTGCTCGAATGACAGCCCATGCCTGGTAAGGCTAAAGTTCAAAAATACAGTTTGATTGTAATCCAGGGGGGGCAAAATTAGTCTGCTACCTTCATTGACATGTTTTAAACATCCACCACAGATTCAACATTCATATTTCTATTTCTTATCAACAGTAGCTTTCCAGAGTCAACAAATACATCCTACTATACAATTTTATGCTTTGTAAAAGGTGACCTATACTTTCTTTTCAAATGCAGTTTCTTTAATGAAAATATTGTAATGTCAGTCCATGCAAAGCAAATGCATATTAATATGCGTTTACATCTGTCTCATATTAATATTCATGCCTGAATCCACATCCCTACACAAAGCCAATTTTCTGACCATCTGTGTGATGGCTGGTGGATGCAATGAATAAATTTTATTTGTGAGGGGAGTGATAAATCATGTATCTTCAGTTTTTCACCCACAATCTTTCCTCTTAGGTGCAAAAATGTTTCCATCGTGGTTTGGAATATTTAAGTAAATGAAATGGATTAACCCTTTAACATTCCTTACATACTGACAATTTTATGAAGTCCAGGAAAATGCAATCTCAACAACTCTAACCAAAAAATAAAGAAAAACAACTATGGACTTGCTTACTTAGACCTGACTTCTCTGGATCCTATGTGCATTCCAATCTTTCACAGTAATTTTCAGTATTGTTTAAGAAAGTTTCACAGATTAGAAAAGCCTTCTTCAAACAAAATATTTCTGAAAAATTTCTTACAAGCATCAAGTATCATATATGAAGTACAACCATGTGCAAAACATCTCAAAACAGGAAACAAGGTTCCAAACAAGGAAAGTATATCAGTATTTAGATGATGATTCTAGCATTTTCAATTTTACCCAGGTGAAATACCCAGATTTCAGCAGGAACAACATGTTTGTAAATTTGGCGATCTGTTGGGGAATATTACATCCAAATCTCAGAAAGAATTGTATTTCAGGATATGAGATAAATGCTGTTAATTAACCTGGTAAAGAGTCCAAAAGGAAGGATTAAATTGAAAATCAATTATAGCATGGTAAGGAGGAGCCTGAAAAATATTGTACACTGAAGATAGAAGTATAATCTGATGGCTTAAATAATGAAAACTGTGTCGGGTGGGCTAAGGTGGTTTTCTAACCTCTTCTAGGAAGGATTTCTATGAATTCTAAATGATCGCACTAATAGATTGAATTCAAACCCAAAGTTTTAACAATTTAACTGACCCTTTCTAACTTAGACAGGGATTTTCTAAGGTCTCTAAGAATGCTCACAGAAACAAATAGCATAAACCATAACTCCCAGGACAAAGCAGAAATAAATTAGAACTTATCGTTCTGATTTACAGGCTACTCAAAGTTTCTACTTCTGCTATAATGACATTGAACTGAGTGACAAAGTCAAATGGAAACTCAGAGCTATCAATCTATTGTAGTTACAGCCCCAGTTAGCAAATGGATACTCATATCATAAGTGTAGCAAGGTCAAGATCAAAGAAATTCTGTCTCAAGTAAGCAGCATTATTTATTGACCACACGCTACTTGCAAAGCACCTTACAGAGAAGGAGGTCGGGATGCCACGTTGCCCTCAGGAAGCTTACCATCCAGCTGCTCATGAAAACAGACTCTCTCACAGGAAGATTCTCAGCCATTAAGTTGGTGTGTAATAAATACGAACCAAGTGCTGAAACAGGAACTTAAAAGTTAGTGAGATTCCCACATTCCCAGGTCTTCAAGGAACTCCTCCAAGGGGGACTTAAGATCAGTTTTGAAGGCTTAAAACTTCAAATGGTGAGAGAAGTTATAATCAGATGGGAGACGCTTTAAAATGGCCCAGAGTAGAAGTATTTTGTGGGAGGAAGGAAGAGTAATAGCAGAAATTGTGGGTAGACTGCCCTGGTGACAGCTGAGAATTAATGTCCAAAATTATAGGTGCTAAGGGAAATGATCCAACACTTGCAGGCATTTAATAACAACAGACTACAAAGTCAGAAAAATAATCCCTAAGTAACTCTCTTTAATTCTCTTAATTACCTCTAGAAGAAAGTCTTCTGGTGCCCATAGATCTTTAACACCACTGCAGTACTTACTAAAGCCCTCCTTTTAAGAAAGAGAAAAAACCAGTCTCAAACTCAAAATCTACAAACTAAAATTGATATTATTTGGCTTTAAGGTGTTTCTTTTTAGTATAGTATTACTTAACTTTATACCATGTAATACATACCAGTTCCATTTGTAGTACTAATATAAAGTTAATTCTTAAGGAAAATATATTTTTAAAAAATTTAATTAGTTGTTTTGCAGTTAGATAGAATTAGTTCTGATTTTTTTGTAGCACAGTAGGGTAAATTTTGATTGCAACAATCTATGGTATATTTCCAAATAGGTAGAAGACCACTAAAGTTCTCAAGAGATAGAAATAATTGAAGTTTGGGGGGATGGAAGTGTCAATGTCCCAGTTTGATATTTAGATGTTGTAGACATGTATCAAATTATCATAATGTACTCCATAAAGATGTACAAATATTAAGTCTAAGTAAAAAACTGGAGAAAACGATATCATCAGTAATAATCGCTTCAAAAAATAAACACATTCTAAAAAGACTAGCTGTTTTTTAAAATAGATAATAGAACTTGTGATCAGCAAATGGCTTAAAGTTTGGAAAGATTTGACAACACAGAGTAATTGGCAAAATAGAAAGACAAATTGTTCTCCATACAGAAATGCCTCAATTTAGAGGCTAAATGAATTAAATTCCAGCCTTTGACGTCAATTCAACTTGGTAATTCTGAGTCTCTGTGTTTTCCTTAAAAATGTAGTGCTTAAGAGGCATTGGTGGGGTCATGTCTGTAAAATCTTTCAGGCCTAGGATTTAAAAAAAACACCTAAAGCAATTGCATTTCAGTGTGAAAGAAACACTATATAAATTGGCATGAGAGACAGAGGAAAACATACTAGTCACCCTATCCCTCAGAGATTTACAATAAGAAATATAAACATGAAATATTTCACCAGAACCAAAAGGATATTGCTTTCATTAGATTGCTCAAGGTTTCCAACCATATACTTAAGTATGATTTAGCATAATATTGATGGTTGTTTATATTTGCCGCCTACCTATTTCACAGTGATATTGTAAGGATTAGCAATACGTTTCTTAAGACTTCTCAGCTCTTAAAGAAAATATACACTACAAAATCAAGATAATAGTAATAATAGTCATCATCATAATAGCAATAACTGCTCATGCATTTTAAAACATGGGTTCTTTGTTGATGGAAAGGGAAATTAGGCTACAAGCTAAAAACGCAGGCTTATCAGCTAGTTAGAACACAAAGACTTAGTATGGGATAAAAATGATGCTATATCTTCAATCTGTGGACCTCTGAAGCAGAGTCTGAGACTCAGCATTTGTAACAACTTCCAGGTTGCTGATGTTTCTGGTCTGAGGCCACACTTTGCGTAGTAAGACCATTACCACTCTTTTAGGTTCTGATTTGAAACATATGCCACTGATTGTCAGAGGACTTAAGAAAGAATTATCTGAACACTGTCACAGCAAATTATCATCACTGCTGTTGCTTCTCCCTTTTGGGCTACCTTTGCACCTGGCATTCTGTCTGCTTTGTTCAATCCACCACCTATGTAAAAATTATTTCTCTCATTGTCTCCCTTCCCTGCTCCTGTGAACCTCCAAACTAGAAGTGAAATCTTCAAGAGCAGAAACCATCGTTCATTGTAAAAAATTTTTCATACAGTTTGAACAAATATTTATGCTCAAAAATGTTGATTTCAGAATTCATCATAACATCAAAAAGAAAACCATGCTTCCTATGAAGTATTTAATAGAGTAGAATGGTTTCATGATATGAGATTGAGTAAAAAAGCAGGACACAAAACTGTTCATTTAAATTTCAATATAGGTAGAGCAAAATGCAGACAATAGAAAGTCAATTAATAAATTAATCATTAATTAATAAATTAATTCATTTCTGCTGAGTAATCATTAACAAAAGACTAGAAATGTAATTTTCCCTACCCTCCCCCCACGGAAAAATAGCAAAGCCTGTGAGGTTGGAGACTTTACTAGTCAAAAAAGAGTTCATGTCTTTAGTGAGTCAGTCACAGCAAGACTGAGCAAGCTAGACCCCTAGGGGGCAGGAATGATTTAGAGGCCATGGCTCAGACCCAGAGGGAGATGCAGATCCATTCAGACTGGGGAGCTAGACAAGTCCAGTGATGGACTGCTGTTATCTGGCTCTCTCTGATGTGCCTCACAAATGGACATGGTTCATAGAGATCAGGTACCTGAACAGAGTCCCAGATGGGTTGTGAGATCCAAGGGCCTTCATTACTGAATGGTCTATGCATGAGAGCTAGGACTACAGTGGCAAGGAAATCACAAGCCTTCCCAGTTTTCCCAGAATTGGCAAGTTCTTAACAGCTATCTTCATCTTTTTTCTGATGCTGTGACAGAGTACCATAGACTGGGTGTTTTATAAAGAAAAAACTTTATTTCTCAGTTCTGGAGGCTGGGAAGTTCAATATCAAGATGCCAGCATCTGGTGAGGGATCTTCATGCTTTGCCACAACATGACAGAGGACATCACAGGGTGAGACAGTGTGAGAGAGAGGAGTGGGAAGCAGGAGTGAAAGCTGGAGTGAGAGTGAGAGAGTGATCCAGTACCTTGGTATAAGGTGTGAAGAAAAAAATACAGTAAAATGTTTAAATTTTTTAAAGTATTAAATAAAAGACACATTGCCATTATTTCTCCTCAAAATGCCCCTTACCTCAAACACACTTAACTCATGATTTCTGCCACTTTCTGAAGCAGTTCTGGAAGTCCTCTTTGTGCCTAAATGTCCTGAATGGATTCAAACATTTACCTTTCATGGTCATTTTGACTTTGGAGAAAAGCCAGAATCACATGGTGCCAAACCCAGTGAATAAAGTTGACGAGGACACACTGTAACGTTTTTACGAGCCTGCATTTCAGTTATGTGGCACTCAGCAGTGGTACTCGCTACATCTTCATCACATCTCTAAAGACACAGGTGTCTGACCCCCAATCTCTTCGACCTGTGGAAAGGTCCCCACCTTCATCAACAGAAAAGAGGGGTAATATCAGAAAAGGAAAACTTCTGTCTTAATTTGCTACTTACTTTACTAAGGTAAATTGATGTTGATCTCTTTTTATAAAGGGACAGATTTGGGGACCATTCCTGTATCTGTAGAGTTCTGCAGATACTCTGAATAACCACATGTCAAAGAAACAGTCCACTGGGGTGGCACATCGTACTGGCCCACCATGTCTCTCTTCTTTCATCCTCTTCCTCCCAGCCCGCATCCACACCAGTATGAGACGTGGCTCCTTTGCCCTTTCTACTCGCCCACGAGCTGTCACCAACGTACAAAGTGTGAGGCAGAGCTTTGGGAGTGACAGCTCAGCCAACAGCAGAAGTCTCCCTGTTAGAATTCCTGTCATCGACAAGCCACCAAACCCCAATCTACAGAGACTTCTTTCTCTCCAAGAGCATCGTGATAATTACTGGGGTGAGGGTGGAGGGGAATTTTTTTTAAAAAAAGAACTTTGGAGGATAAGAAATGTTACAAATTCTTAGTATGCATGTTAACTTTATCATTCTGACTTTCTTTCTCAAATAGCAACAAAGCTCAGTTAACCAAAGCTTTGCCTTCTTTATATTGTTTCTCTAAAGAACGAAGCTGAAAATTACCACTTTCCCCAATTACCCACCTGACACTAGACTGAACTCATTTTGTTATAAAGAATGCTTCTCTCCTTACGCTGCCAAGTCAAAGCTGGGAACTGTTCCTTGGCTGGCACCTACCTTCCTCCACCCTGTGGCAGACACTGCCCTACCGAGCTCCTCTCCATGGGCTGCCTCACCTCTGTAGGTCTCCGAGTTCTCCCCTCCCCTGACTGGAGCTGAGCCTCCTCCCCTTGCTGGTTTAGAAATGCTGAGGGTCTCGTTTCCACAGTTGCTACTTCACTCACCTTGTGCCCCAATACCTAGTCCCAGTCACAGAAGGCTTTACCGTACTAACTGACTGACTGACTCTCAAAATCAACCCTCTTACCACTCAGTTTTTGCTTTCTTCATAATGGACCTCGTCCACATGTACCCATGGCAAAGGCACCATATGTTAGTTCTTATGTTGGACTAAATAAGGAAAAGAAATTTAGAAAGAGCTTCGCACATCATATGGGTAATTATCCTGTATTTATAATAGAGCCGATTAATGTCCTTGCATTAATAAATGACTCAGATGCTGCCACAGGGGCTGAACATTATTATCTGAGCTTATTACTTAACCCACTCAATTTTTTAAAAAAAGTCCTGTAATCTGATGCGGCAGGACAGACTCTAAATGTTCTTGAACGTCAGCGAGGAAGGAGAAAAGCTATCCACTGATGTGGGTTGGTGGGCATCCCAGGATAGGGTGATAACTGGCAGATGGATTCGAGAGTCAACAAGCACAGCCACAAGCGCCCTAAAGAAACGGTGAGTTTCACGGCCTCTGGGCTTCCTGCCTGGCATCCTTCTTAACAGTCAAACCTATATCCTCTATGCCTTTTCTTTAAAATCCAACCTCGGTGCAGCTGCTGGTACCAAGCTTGCTCTCTGCCCTAAGTTGGGGAACCCAAGGAGCCCAAAACACTAACCTAAGCCCTTGGCAAGACTTTATTCAGGTTCCCAGGTTCACTCTTACATGGATACCTTGTGCTTCAGA
>RJWT010026529.1:0-15785 GCA_004365215.1 Cuniculus paca | reverse complement strand
GCTGGCAGTGGGGAGCCCTCACACTTGTCTCTGCCTGTGACTGAAGCACCGCTTTAGCGGAACTGACTCTGCTTCGAAAGCCAACGTTAGGGTTTGGGGGGCTCAAAACTAACACTGTGCTAAACTTTACGCTGAGTGCTTTCCTGGGTTGTCTTGTAGCTCCCTTCACATGATACCCACTTTCCAGACAGATAAAAAGCAAGGTTCAGCTATGGTAAGTAATTTGTCTGATGTTCCAAAGTGGTTGGTTGGTGGAGGGGATTTCTACATCTAGGTTGAACTGACTTCAAATCTTCACAGTTTTCCCACCTCTTTGGGAAAACTATCCTGTGGATCTGTGGATTCTTGAGAGCAAATCCTCAAATCTGCGGCTCTGCAGTGCTGGAACTAAACCGGCTGGTGATCTTTTAACCCAGGAGCGGGAATGACAGCTGAAGCAGGCATCAGACACTGGGTCCTGCAGGACCTTGCCAAGGTCTCAGCCATTGCGACTTCATCCTGAAGGAAAGTGGATGAGACATGAAGTGGTCAGTGGGGCAGTGGCGGGAAGCCACGTCAGAAGTTGAAGCCTGGCCCTGGGCCAAGTGTGCCAGTCACTCTCCCTCTCCTGTCGATTGACCAAAGCATTCTTCTGCCCGTGTGAATTCCCAGAGGACCCTGATGGTTCATCCACAAGGACGCTAGGGATTCTGGGCCGCAGGTGGGAAGCGCCCAGCACAGTTCATTCTCAGAGCGTGTAGAATGGTTAGGAAGAGGGAAAGAGGATTCCAGATTCCAGTCACTGAGTTCGTCCTGCAGGTCTTGAGAAGGTCACCTCCCTGTTGTCAAAACTCTGCTAAGAAGCAAGGGCCCCAGGTGAGCAGAGTGAGTGACCTTGTAGGTCTTCTTGTGGGCAGGTGGCTGCCATTTGCAATCAGTTACTGGGTGCAAGGACTCTGGTGTCTCCCAAGGTGGGTGCACCTGGGTGCTAGGCTGCAGCTGGCCAGGACATCTGCTGTACTGGTGCTTCAGGGACTCCTGGGAGAGTGCAGGCTGGGAGCCCCACCCTCACCCCAGTTGGACAAGTTGTGTCACCTGCCTCTGCCAGGACAGTCCAGCATTGGTGCATTTTTCCTGCAGAGTTTGTACAAACTATTAAGAGACCCGGGTCCCAGAGGCAGTAATAGTGGCCACAGCAGCTGGGTGGGTGCCTTCTGAGCCCCTGGTTTTCCATTTTTGATCTCCCCCTTGCCTTATTCCATATATACCAGCAGGCCCACCAGAGCCCTGAGAAGCCCTACTTTGTATACTAGAGGGACTTTCAGCAGTCTGTAGGGGGCTAAAACACATGACATTTCACACAAGTAACTTTTTTTTTTTTTTTTAAAGACAAGGTCTTGCTTTGTGCAATCCAGGTTGGCCTTGTACTCACTATGTAGCCCAGGCCAGCCTCCAACTCATGGTGATCCTCCTGCCTCAGCCTCCCGAGCTGGAATTACAGGCATGCACCACCACTCCTGGCTCACATGACAAACTTGATGGAGAAAGTCTTTTAACTGACCTGGACTTCAGCTCAGGACCTCAAACTTAGAAGAGTACATCTTGGCAGCATCCTGGTCCCTTTCTAAGGGAGCCCCTCTGCTTTCACTAAATGTACAAACTTTGGTTAATGCAGGTGTGACCTTAGAGATGGCTTCATACGATCTGCCTGGGTTTTGTGGGTTCCTCTGGACATTCCAGCATTTGGGGAGCAACCCACAGCCTCACTACAGGAAAGAGAGGACCCCATTTGCATCCTGGAGCCCAGATAAGGCTGCCTTCTCATGGGCACATCTGTAGACTTCCAAAAAAATCTGAGCAGGTCCCCAAGGTTTGAGAAGCAAGGAAAATTCCCCTTCTCTCTAACACATTGAGTGTGAATTAATTCTTTTTCCCATTTCTTGGTAAAACTCCCTGGGTCCTACTAAGAAAATTCTGCTCTAGACTAAATTGCTTTACTCTGAAAATCCAGGCCCCAAACTGATCTTAAACTAAATTATCCTGAAATGTGAGCTGAGACTCTAGTTTGCTAGCTTGGCCATTCTTTGTCCTTCTAAAGAGAGAGAGAAAGAAAGGAGAGTAGACGTGCCTGTGTGTCTGTAGGTGTGTGTGTGAGCGTGTGCATTCTCTTTGCACCAGGATGGCAGAATAAGGGTGCATGGGACAAAGCTGGGTCCCCTGGCACCTGCACTCCCTGGCTGGTCTTTAGTCTTGGGTGATTTATTTATGCTCCCAGATTTGGAAAATTTCCTCGCAGGGAGAGAAAGCGTGAGACCGAATGAACCCTGGGGTCTTACCTCGGGACACAAATGTATGCTTTAATTCATATCTGATAAGTTTCCCCTCAGGCTTGGGGATTGGGAATTTCAGAAGCATGAAAGATAACTTTATTTTTGCAGGGAGGTTTTGTTTTTAACCCCTGAAGTAACCTTATAGTTTATTTTTCCTTGTCTGATTTCGATCTCCCCAGCTGCTGACAGTTGGCCTTTGAAATGAGTCGGCTTTGATCAGGGATACGGCAGCCAGACAGGCCATTTTTACTGTCTGTGGCTTAGTCCAACCAGTTTGGCGAGAGCAAGGCCTCATCCCTGTGTGGGGAGTGGAAATCGGTGGACACGAAGTTTGGCTTTGTTAACATAGCCTGGCCCCCTGGTGGTACCCAGCTTGATCCCTCCCTTCCCTGTACCCAGGGGTCCCCCATAAAGTAAAGCAGCTTCCTTTGCCAGTCTGTTCTCTGGGGTCTTGGAGATGAGACTGCTGCTGTCACCTCCTGCACCCCTCTCTTTGCAGGCCATGTTCCTCCAGATTTCCGAATGGTAAAACTCTGTCTTCACTGGTCCTGGTCCCTTTCCAGGGCTCACGTGCCCCTAGGCAATGAATAGTTCAGGATCTTTGTCTTCTCCATCAAGTAAGGCAGCCTGCGGCTCCGCCAGTAGCAATACAGGTCAGGCTTGTGGTCCTTGCTCACCCTTTGGGTTATGAGCCAGGGTGACCACTTTGGGGACTGTGTTAGCAGGATGTGGCTGAACTGGAATGTGCCAGTCTTCTGGAGGCATGGTGACAAAGGACAGGTTCTGGAGGAGTAAGACTGACCAAGTTCAAATCCCAGCACCGTTGTTACCAGCTCAGTGATCCTGGGCAAATTATGCTGCATGAATGTAAAACGTAAAATGAACACAGTAACAGCCCAGAACTCCCAGGATTGTGAGGATTCCATTAGAAGCGCGTGTAAAGCCCCACTGTGGCGTATGACATGTAGCTTGTCTTAATAAATAAGCACTGAAGTCACTGCGTTTATCCCCATAATTGTCCTTGGCACCCTTCCCCAGCATCACCCTCTGTTCAGCGGACGGAGCCAGAGCCTTGCCCTCTGGGGCGTATTGGTAGGAATTTGAAGTACTTCCAGGGTACAAAGAGACTGGACGCTACTTCTGGCTTCGAAGGGCTGGTGGGATTCATCTCAGGGGTTTTCCTCATCAGAGCAGGCCCTGCAAAAGGAAGAATTTTCCAGGCAGTGTCAAATGACTTTCCTAGGGGCAAGGCAGGGTCTTCAGATGTGAGAGCCAGGAAGAGCAGAGGGTATGTGCAAGGAATTTGTGCCTGGAGGCGTGGGATGGGCCTGAGGGCTTGGGAGGCCTCCCCTGTGCCCAGGGCTCTGGGATTCAGGCAGATCCTGTGCTACTTGTTGTTTAGCAAGGCAGAAGGTGCCACATGGGCACAGACACTGTGCGATTGGGAGGCCTCCCTGGCCACTGTCTTCTGTGGCCTGGCCTCTGATTGTTGCATTTTTTAAATATAACAAGGTCTGTGCTTTTCCTTTTGGCTTAGTGGGGAGGATTCACTGAGGGTGCTTTACCGTGTGGGCTTGACTGAGAACGCTGTGACGAGTGTTTACTCCTCCTGGTGAGTGGTGTTTGAGGACGAGAGAGACTCGCCAGGACAGGAAATTTGCAGAATCTTTGTGGTCCCACACAAAGGCATGGTGGTACACTCCTGCAGTCCCAACACACAGGAGGCTGAAGCAGGAGGGTCATGAGTTTGAGGCAGACGTAGGTTACACAGCAAGTTCAAGACCACTGTGGACTACGTAGTGAAATCCTGTCTCACACCAAAGCAAAAAAGCAAACAAAAAGAATGAAAAACAAATTGAGCTTCTAGGAAAGCCTCAGATTCCCAAATTTAGCATGTTTTCTTTCCCAAGAAGCCATAACCCTTCCAAGAGGGCCCAGAGAGAACTGGGCCACAGCTTTCTCTCCGCTGGTTATAAATCGCCCTTTTGATCACAGAGACAGGCCTCCAGGCCATCCCTTCCAGCTTGGTCGTGGCTTTATGCAAAGACAGTCGCACGTTCCAAGCCGCACGTTCCAAGCCAGGGTTTATTTTTACCAGCGATACAGATGTTTCTGCTCTTGTGCAAGATCTCATTAAAGCTCAACCAGTGGTTGACGGTGGCGGGAGACTGCGAGGTTAATCTTTCTGCAGCGCATTCCCTTCTGTTGGTTTCTGGCACCCATGTATCCCCAGGTGGGCATATTGTGCTGGTGCCACAGACCAAAACTATGCAAGGAAATCGCCCGCACATCTGTTTAACCCAGAGGGAGCCTCCGATAGCAGTGTCGGCTTTGCCTTGGGGCTGCAGGCAGGGCCCACGTCCTCTGGTGAGTACCAGGTCACTCTCTGGTGGTCACACTGCAAAGGCTGCTGCTGTAGCTGCTCAGGCTGGGCACTGGGAAGGCCAGAGGCCAACAGAGCCTTGAGCAGCGTGAAATGTGATGTCCTTTGTAAGGAGCAGAGCTTCAGAAAGAGACAAGTGTGGTGTGAACGCCGCCTGTGCGTTGGGCAAGTCCGTTACCTCTCCAGAGCGTCAGGGTCCTCCCCGTACGGCAGCGCAGGACTCCTGGCCCTAGGGTGTCATGAGGCTTCGCAGAGAGGCTGTGCCGAGTAAGCTGGGACAGAGCAGAACACCTGCGGCAGGGCGCTGTCAGATGAGTGCAGTCCTGGGCCTCTCCCTGCGGGGCAGAGGGTAAGGTGCAGGCAGCGGAAGCCCCCGTTCTCCTTCCTCCTCTCCCAGCAGAAAAACCCTGTGTACAGCAGAACCAGTTTTTCTACCTGCGAAGTGGAGCCGAGGGGGAAATAATCACAACCTGACTTGTTTGGCGCCCGTTTCCTCTGCCTCCCCCCTTCTGTGACGGACGGAATTGGGAAATGGTCAAACAAACAGGGCCCCTGACTGGGATTGTTTGGCAGGGGGAAAGGAAAGCTTGGGGGGTGGACTGGGCTTCAGGGTGCGACAAGAGTGACGTGGCATCATGTGACCTGCAGCCAGTTTGCTCAGGGAGTTTTACCAAGGACTTTCCAAATTCAGGTCAGCATGGTGGCACAGCCTGTAATCCCAGCACTCGGGAGGCTGAGGCAGGAGGATCGTTGTGAGTTTGAGACCATCCTGCGCTACAAAGGCCAGCCTGAACTGCATTTTGAGACACTGTCTCAAAAAAAAAGAATTCAGGTTGGCATGGGAAGAATCTGATTTCATGCAGTTCGGGTATTTTGTGTGTTTCCTTTATGTTTCCAGGTTTGTAAAAATGTATGCTCCTACTGGTTTTCTAAGATGGCAGTGAAGAAGGGAACATGGAAGGGTTTCTCATTTTACAATTATGATTTCACCCAATGTCTGTCCAGTTACCCGGAGTCCTTTTCATTGAGGCTCAGTGAGCTGCCCCTATCACCTGCCGCAGTTACAGTTCCCAGTCCCGAGTCACGCAAGACATCCAAGAGCTAAGTGAGTCTCTGACAAAAGACAGCCTCGTTTTATCCAACTGAAAGGCAAGGTAGATTCTATGCCCTCCCTGAGGTCAGTTACCAGTGGTCAAATCTGTGGATGAGGTCGTAGGAAAAAACTCTCTATTAATCAGGATATTGCAATAACCAGGACAGACTACTTCCTGGCTGTATTGGATGACAAATGACAAAGTGAATAATGTGTTCCCTGACTGGTTTCTTTGTAATCTATCAAATCCATCCATTCTTCCTCTTTCCTTTTAATCTATCTATCCATCTATCCATTCACCCACCTGTCAGTTCATCCATCCATCCTTTCATCCATCCATCCACCCATCCATCCATCCATCCATCCATCTATCCAATATATTGGTAACTGAGTCAACACCAAACTCAAGTTTAGAGAATATGAAAATAATAATCATGGCTCCTGTCCTCAGAGACTGTAATAGGTAAAGTAAATAACAAGACATTTAAGTAAATGGAACAAAAACCCAGGGAAAAAGTTAGGAGGTAGGAGTTAGACTTGCATTTGAACCCAGGGCTTCTTGAGAAACCCACAGGACCCCAGTTTGTGAAGACTGTGCATTCCAAGCACAAGAGTAAAGGCCCAGAGCCTGGAAGAGATGACTCTCTTTTACGAAATCGCTGGTGGTGGTTGCACTGGGCTGATGGTGAAGAGTGGGAGGTCAGTCGCTTAAGTAGCAGTTCCTGAAAGTCAAGTCTGGGAATTGGCACTCGATTCTGCAGGCGCTAGCAGGTGTGGCCGGTGGGGGCGCTTCTGGCTCTGACTTGAACCTGGACGCACATTGACAGATGCTGACAGGCCTCCCCCTTTGAAAGGTTCTGTGGCCGCCGAGAGCTGGGGCTGTCTCCATGATGGGTGTTGGCTGATTGTGTGAAACCAGGCGCATGTAGTCCCAACCCACATTTCCCTCTCCTGGCTTTTCTTTAACCTGTCCTCTTCAGCTTTTCGCACTTTCATTCACAGTTTTTCCACCGTCTTGGGCATCTCCATAAGATCTACTTTCCAAAAGCTTCACCTCTCGGTCCTCTAGGGACATAGTTTAGAGACGGCTTCAGACTCCATGGCCTCTTCTATCTTTGGAATCTGTCCCTTGACTATAAATAAGGCTGTTGCCTAGTGCCAGTATTGATGGTATTTGCAGCTGTCCTCTGGGAGGTGGACTCAACCAAATAACCTATTTTCCAGAGGGCATGGCCATTAGGTGACAGCTATTTATGGTTCCTGTTGACCAGGCCCAAACCTGAACTGTCACCGACATTAAAATTTCATGTGCTGGGAGCTGCCTTTCCTTATCAGGCTGTCTCCTTCTATTTATTCCAAACATCTAATCATGCTTATCTAGGTTCTTCAAAGAGATGAGCCACTAAATCTTGAGGCTCTCTGCTGGCCCTGCTGCCGAGATTTCGCGTAGCGTCCCTGTGAGGCGGCGGGTGCAAGTTTCCATTCCACGGAGGCAAACACTGAGGGTCAGGAGGTGAAACGGCTCACCCAGAGCCACTGGGTTGGCTTGTAAGTGGCAGAGCCAGAATTCAGGCCGACTTCTTCCTGGAATCAAAGCCTGGATAATTTCCATGAAACCATGCGTGTCTGATTTCTCGACCTGGAATGTCACTGTGGATGTTTTTATGTATTCATTCTGTCCCCTGACGGTTCGGTCACTTGGAGTTAAGTAGTCGATTGAACATGCACTTTGTAAAAAGCTCATTCATGCTGAATTTGCTTGGCTAGCCACAGTGTTCCATCTTTACAGCATTTCTTTCCCAGCCCCTTATACAAAAATACATACAATGTCAGGCAAGATTCCTTCCGGCTTTATAACCCAATGCGTTTTATAGACGGCTGAATTCTCCAGGGAAGTTCTCATTGGAAAATATTCCTTTCTGGACTTCGGTTTCTCCATCAGAGGGATATTACATTGTAAGCAATAACTGTTTCTTAGTGGCCTGGACGTGGATGTTCTGTGTAGCCAATTGTCCTGTGTTGGTCACCTCCACTGTCATCAGATCGCTTTCATCTCAAGTACCTGCACTTCCTCAGCTTAAAACTCGCAGCATGGTCAGGCCTGGGGCCAGGGAGACAGAACTTCGTGATCACTCACATTAAAGTTGCTTCTTAGAAAAGGGACTGTATAATAATTAATAATCTGGTCTTTGAGAGCAGAACTTGAGTTTGGTTGAATATAGGCCTTGTTTCTTGTTAACCTCTGGACTTTGGGCACATTACCTCTGAATCTCAATATTCATTCACTTCCTTTTCCCCTCCCCTCTCCTCCATTCTCTGGCTCTGTCTGTCTGTCTGTCTCTCTGTATCTCTCTGTCTCTCTTTGCCTCTCTGTGTCTCTCTGTGTCTGTTTGTCTCTCTCTGTCTCTCTGTCTGTCTTTATCTATCTCTGTTTTTCTCTGTCTCTTTCTCTGCCTCTCTGTCTGTTTCTCTCTCTCTCTCTGTCTCTCTGCCTATCTCTCTGTATGTATGTCTGTCTGTGTCTCTGTCTGTCTGCCTGTCTCTCTCTGTGTCTGTCTCCCTCTTTCTCTCTGTCTCTGTGTCTCTATCTGTCTGTCTCTGTGTCTCTGTCTGTCTGTCTCTTCTCTCTCTCCCTTTGTCTCTGTCTGTCTTTTTGCCACTGTATCTCTCTGTCTCTGTCTCTCTCCATCTCTATCTGTTTTTCTGTCTCTCTGTCTCTTTCTGTCTCTCTACCAGTTCTTCTCTGCCTCTCTCTTTTCTCTGTCTCTGTGTCTGTCTGTTTCTGTCTCTGTCTGTCTGTCTCTCTCTCTCTCTCTCTCTCTGCAGTACTGGCCCTCCTGCATGCTTGGTAAGTATTCTACCACTGATCTACATCCCCAGCCTTCAATTCTCTTACTTTAAAGTGGAGACTTATTTTAGAGAAGAGTAGAGAATTTATTTTAGTATTCTTACATCTTTTTATATGCTACTGTGTATGTATGCTGATCCTTTTTTTTTGGTACAGAGGATCAAACTCAGGGGCCTCTACCTCTGAATTGCATCCCTAGCCCTTTTAATTTTTTTTTTTTTATTTCAGGATAGGATCTTGCTGAGTTGTCTAGGCTGACTCAAATTTTCAGTCCTCCTACCTCAGCCTCCGGAGTGGCTGGGATTATAAGCGTGTGATACCACTTCCGGCCCGTATGCTGATACTTGGAAGGATTAGAAAAAGCAGTGCTTTAGATCTGCCTTAGTGGGGCACACTTGAACCAGGCTACCCCAGTCACCCTGTTTTCTAAATATTACAAAATAGCTTCTGTGCCACTGAAATGCTTCTCTGTCCTCCTTTCAGGGTCAATTATCCGTTGATGTGTGTAGAGTGTGATTTGATAGCTAATGCTGCCTGGGCATCAGAATCCTCTAGAGAATTTTGGAAAGAAAAGAAAGGCAGATGGCTGGGTCATCCAAACATACGGACTCACACTCTTCTATGTGGGCCTGGGCATCTGCGTTTTCTAAAAGCTCCCCAGGGACTCTGATGTGCAACTAGAATGGAGACAACTTGTGTCATCAGTACATCGGGTCGGTTGGACGTGTGGACTGTGGACAAAATTCCATGAAGACTCCGGGCCACAGGATAAAGGATCTCTCCTCCTTCATGAAAATCCCCATGGTCCCCTAATTTACAGAGATGATCTCAAATGCAAACTTAGAATTTCCCTCTCAATATAAATCAGAGGTCCTCACTGCAGTTCTGCAGAGAGGGTGGGGGGAGCGAGAACTTCCTTCTCCACCCTGGGAGCTGCCTTCTTTGGGTGATTCCCTGAGCACTGCAAACTGAGTACCCTTTTGCATCATTTAAGACACACCTCTGTGTGCCCATCTCTAAGGAGACATGCAGTCCCCTTGTCCCAGTGGTGGCTGTTGGCTGCAGGAGCACCCCAGTTTATAACCTTCCCCTGGTGTCACCCATGAAACTGTCAGTGTGCCCCTCTCTCTCCCTCCAGATTCTCAGGCAGGAGCCAGCCCACAGAGCCCAACAGCCCTAACTGTAGGCTTCCAGGGACCCCACTAAAGTCCCCACACACCCGTTGGTTTGAATGACTGAGTCGAGGATGTGACGATAGCACAGTGAGCTCCTGCAGTGATAACCTCCTCTCCAAACCGAAAACCCTGTCTTCACACTTTCACTTTTTTTTTGCGTCCTCCTCTGACAGCGCGGAATGGTCTCTCTCGCCTGCCTTTGACAGTCTACATTTCACCTGCCTGTCCCACACTTACTTGGGTAAGTGGCATTGTCCCTCAAGTTTAGGCCAACACTTAGAAGCTGCCTCTCTGTCCATCTGAATTACCTGCGGGGTGGCAGATGGCTGGTGGGTCAGAGAAACGTGGTGTTTGCACTGAGCCCTTAGATATTTTTATCTCTGAACCTCAGACTCCCCGAGTAAATCAGAACCACTTGTACAAATGCATTCAAGGACTCAGAGCTTGGCACATTGGAAGTGCTCCGTGGTGCCCATTATCCAGTTCGGTTCAGTCAAAACTCGAGCCATCTCGGCCACCCTCCTTAAAACTCCCTTCAGGGCTCGCCGGCCAGCTGGAGAGGGCCTGCGTCACCGCTCCAGGGGCACACACACTTCTGTGACTCAGCCTGTGCCTTGTCCAGAAGCCACCAGGGGGAGGGTCCCATTGAGAACTCCACACAAAAGCAGGGTTGGAACAACTAAACAAATTAAGCAAGTTATCAGGCAGTAGAAAATGTGCTTAAATTTGCATGCCTGAAGCAGATGGCCAGCGCAAGATGATTACATTAGTTTTATTATGTTTGGGGAGATTAATTTGTCACTTTATTATTTTTCTTTTGTTCATATACAAAAAGGAGATGTGGGTTTGTTATCTCTGGCAAACGTGATTTGGTGAAGGAGGTTGACCTTTCATGGAAAACAAGGATATGGAAGGACGTTTAAAAACAATTGCTTTCTAATTGTCTGTTGGTAGCCAGTGCAATCATGTAGAACATGGCCCAGAGAACAGAAATGCTGCCACCTACCGCTGGCAATCAACTGGCTTGTGTTTCCAGGAACAGCTATTTTTTTTCCCCCTTAAAAATATTCAGATTATATTTAATCAGAGATGTTTACGATACTAAAATTCTTAGGATCTGGTGTTTCGTAGTTTACATTATTAATTCCAACATCTCACATTAAGTTATCATAATCTGGCAAAGCCGAGGGAACCTCAGGCATTTGGATTTCTTCTTTTAAAGGTGAGGAAGAGCGAGATGCAGAACCGTTAAGATCAAATGGGATCTGTTAGAGCTCAGAGTTGCTAACTGGAAGATGCTTTGGACAAATAGTTCTTTCATGGCCCTTTTGAATGGATCAAAGCAAAACCTGCAGTTTTGAATGGCTTCTTTTTTGTTAAGTCCTTTTATCCTTAACAGTTACTAATGAGCATTCTGGGAAATTCACTCACACGGGAAGTTTATTGTTTGTAATAACTGGGGTATAAGCGTTATATAATATGCTTATGTCTCTGTGTTTGCATGTACACATGCACGTGAGCATTTCTGAAGTTCTGTGATCTCCGAATTAAACATCAGGCTAGCATCCTGACCCTGAAATGACTAAGTACTTGGTAGGTTTTCAAACTGGACGGCACGCCACAGTCAACCGTACAGCGCTGTATTTCTTTTCTTAAATAAACCTTTCATTTAAGAACAGTTTTAACTCTGCAGAAGACAGAAGGTTGCTGCGTATCCCATACTCAAATTAATACAGTACACTGCCACAACTGATGGACTGATATTGAAACATTATCAAGTTCACTCAGATTTCTTTGGTTTTTATTTCATAACCTTTGCTCCAGCATCTCACTGGGGAGACTATGTTTCTATGCCTTCTTAGCCTCCTCTGGGCTTTGACTTTCTTTGTTTCTGATGCCCTTGACAGTTTTGAGGAGTATTAGTCCAGTATTTTGTGGAGTGTCACCCCCTACATCCTTGCTCCCCAGTTGGAATAATGAGACTGGGGTGGATGGTTTGGGAGAAGACCACAGAGGTAAAGTCCTTGCATTGTATCAGGGGACGTGCTATGGGTGTGATTCGGGGTGGCCGTGTTAACCTTGATCACCTGGGTGAAGTGGTGTTCACGTCAGCTTTATGCATCCTAGCCTTGCTCTTTGCCTCCTTAGCATTCTGCTCTCCGTGTGTAGCCCGCACTTAGCCTTGAGAGCGGAGTATCTGCATGATTTGATCTGGAGGGTTTCCTAGGGTCATGTGTGTATGCATTCAACCATCTCTTTTCATCAGTGTGAACTTATGGGTATTTGCCGCATACTTTGGGTTATGCTCTAATATTGTTGCATTTTGTTGCTCAGATTGCTTTGAGCTTGGCGAGCTTGGACCATTGGCGCTCTTTCGGTTGGATTAGCGCACCTTGTACATAACTCATCATTGTGTTTGGGGCTATCTCCTTACTGAGGGGTTTTTGTTTGTTTATTTTTTGGGGGGTTGTTTCTTTTACAATCCTGGGGATCAAACCCAGGGTGCTCTACTACTGAGCTACATCCCCAGCCCCTTTTCAAACTTTTAAAAGATTTTCAGACAGGGTCCTAATAAGTTGTCCAGGTTGGCCTTGGAGATCTTGGTGCCTGCAACCCCAAGTGGCTGGGATTCAGGTGTGTGCCACCACAACCGGCTGCATCCTTACTTTTTTTTTTTAATATGCTGTACGTGTTTGCTTTTTGACACCATAATGTGCTCCAGGCTTATCTTGAGTAGTTCCTTCCCTGGAATGATAATCAACCGTTTCCCAAGAAGCCCTGATTCATTTTATTGGAGAATGGTATTAGGGACCAAAATCTGGTTGCTAAGCATGCTCTTTGCTATTGGGGTGTCATCGTTCTTGGAGCCTTTTAGCTGGCAGAACAAGGTAGCACAGGTACAGACTAAACTCTGTAGCTACACGTGCTTATAAACATTGTTTCCAGATTAAGTGAGCACTCATTTATTGTGCTAGGCTATCTAGATGAGTATATATTTTATACTATGGTTTAGTTTATAAGTGAAAATTAGCATGTAGTTTCTACAGTCTCCAGTGCCGATCTGTTATGACGTGGATCATTCTAGCCTTCTTCCTTTTTGTATCTGTAACCTCCCAGTGATAACTACCTGTGACACTTAGTAAATACACCTGCCCCCTGAGGTTGACATAGACATGCATCTGGGGCCTGGGGATCTGAATTTTATTAAATTCTGGACAGGTCAAATTCTCCCATTATGTATAATGCAATTATATGTAACTCTAATGGTGCCATGCACCACTTATCACCATTGCCCTTTGACATCTTTTCACAATATCTTCATTTGACATCCTTTTATTAGTAGCTGTCTCTCCCTCAAAACAAGAAGCTGCACGTCTATTTTGCATATCATTGTGTCCCCAGTACCGGTGCACAGTAGGTCCTTAACAAATGTGTGTTGAATGAATGGGTGGAGTTGCACAGAGCAATAATGAAGAGGAGGAGAAAATGTATGTGATTCATCGAACCCTTCCTACACTCCAAACACCTTTCTTCCTGCTGGCGAAATGTGATCCAGTTCAGGACTTTGAATGAACAGAATTTGTCAGAATCCGACACCTTTTCTGTTCCCAGTTCCTGCTGTGGGAAGCTCCTTGTGTGCTGCTGCCATGTTCCTGGAGCTCCATTGGCCAGAATAGAGCTGCACGGGTGGCCCCGGGGATGGGCAGGGAATGGCAGCACCCATTTAGTGTCACCCAGGCCCTATTAGGAGGTTGACTCCAATTCGGTCTGCGGAGAGGGGTTGTTTTTTTCCTGCCTTTTCAGGATCACAATGAAGGTGACATTGATTTACAAGTCAGTGGGTTGGAGCAGAGAAGGGAGGCTTCTATGGGGGGAAAAGATCAATTAAATGATTATCCCAGCTGCCACACACTAATGCCTTTCCTGCCGAGTTTCAGAATCAGGAAGCAGAAGGCTACTGCATTTAGCCCTTTACAGGAAATCTAATTGCCAACTTTGAGATGCCAGGTTTCATTAGATTGGGAAGAGCCTATCTCAGCAGCTGGCAGTTTCTGACACTATGGGAAGCATTCAGCTGGCCACCTGAAATTCTCAGTGACCTTCTTCTTTTCCTTTTTTCCGGTGCTCTTCCCAAAATGTTACGAATATAACACTTCTGTGATTTTTATCTGCTAGTGATTTTTATCTGGGTTCTAGAGGGCTGGGATTTAATACCTGGAAAGCTGCCAAAAAATATTCATTGAGTTCCTACTGTGTGCTTGGGACCTGGGCTAGCGGCCAGGGATTGTAGCGGTAAGCAGAACAGACTGGTACTGTCTGTAGAATCCTCCAGCCGGCATGCTCTTTCCATAGCTTCCGTCCCCAAACTGTAGTGCGCGTGAGAATCACCAGAGCTCAGCCCAGTGCACGCAGCCCCACTCCCCGGGATCCTTGATTCCCGAAGTCAGGCAGGGCCTGAGAATCTGCATTCTCAAGTCCCCTGCAATGTTGGTGTTGCCGAGCCAGGAGAACCACTGCAATCCTCCTTGCATCTTTTCCTGGTTGTCCTCTTCTTAGTCATGAGATGTCTCGTCAGGTGTCACCTCCTTAGAGAGGCCGTTGTCAGTCTCTCTACCACAGCATTTCCCCACTCATCACCGTTCACTCTCCTTTTTCTATAGCATTTGGTCTGTGGTATGAGTTTGCATATTTGCTCGTTGCCATCTTATGTCTCCTATGCAGCATCCTCAGTGAAGAAAGACTCAGGAAAGCACTTTCTTGTTCACCACCAACCCTCCGATAGAAGGGTAACTGTCGCAGAATATGTGCTCAGTAAATACCTAAATGATGAAATAATGTATGGGTGTCCTGAGTCTTTTTGTTTGTTTCAGACAGGGTCTCACTATGCAGTTTGGGCTGGCCTTGAACTCACTAGGTAGCCCAGGCTGGCCTCGAACTTGTACCAACCCTCCTGCCTCAGCCTCCTCTGTGCTGGGATTATAAGTATGCTCTACCAAGCCTGGCTCTGAATCTTTTTTTTTTTAATTAGCACATGTTCAGCAAGATGTGGGACCTAAAACAGGTTACTTCTGATGACATTCCTCCTGCAGGCTGTGTATGTCCACTTATTAGATCTGGAATTCAGCGCCCTTGCCAACGCCCCAGTAGACTTTTCAAACTCCCTGCAAACTGAATGAAGGCGCGCACTCCGTTCCCTTGCAAGAGTGAGACTTCAGATGAAGCATGCAGAGTCCTGTCCTCCCCTGGCCATGACGGAATAGAAGAGCAGGCGCTGTCCTCTCCCTTTGACAGAGGGTTAGGCACAGGATCGGGTCCCCATGTGCCTGACAGCGCCATGGCAGGGTGCCCAAGCCCCGCTTAGAAGGTGAAAGCACACGGGCTTTTCACTCTTGTGTGGCCGCTGCCCGGCTCACATGAAGTCTGAGCAGCCTGCAGCTTCCTTGCCCAGCCTTTGCCAAGCATGGACCGAGGGGAGCGACTTCCCAGGTTTGTTTGCCTGGGCAGCCAAAGAAACGGTGATAGATTGGCCCCAAGTGTGTCATGAAAATGTAAGCATGGAGAGTCTGATTGTTTTGCAGGGTGAAGAGAATTCTGATGGGGGTCGAGATGCAGGAATCACAGCAGTCTGGAGGCAGGGCAGGGGGCCAGAGGTCTGCCCCGTGGGGTTGAGGTAACATAAGCTGTCGCTATTCAGGAGGTGGCCTGTGTAAGAAAATCTGACCACAGCGGGTGCATGACTTCGGCTAAAATTAACCTTGGAGGACGCACCGCCTCCACAGTGCTTTGAACTAGACACCCCAGGAGGGCACGGGCCACCAGCTGCGAGCCTCGCTGCTTGTGCACTGCCGAGGGGATCGAGTCATGCCTGTGAGCATCAGCGTGTGGGTTCCTACCCGGGGTCAAAGCTGGGACTCCTGTGATCATTATAAAGTGGTAAGCAACCGCCGGGGATCCTAGCAGGGTCTCTGGGGAGAGC
>RJWT010026528.1:0-15789 GCA_004365215.1 Cuniculus paca | reverse complement strand
ATACAAAATTCCCGATAAATATGAAAAAAAGGTTCTGAAGTCCAACAGTGCTTTTATTCTTTGATTTGATTGGTTTAAGTCCCTTTCCTACTATTTGAAGGCAATATGTGAGAAGACAGGAACAGCTCTTTTGAAAAATGGGCCACTACAGTAGCCATCGCTGATTTCTTGTCGGCCAAATTGATGGCCTGTTGTGCTCTTTTGTTTTATCTGGTTTTATATTGCTTTGTTTTGGTTGAGTTTATTGTCTGTAAATGTATGAACAACCATTTTGAGGAAAACAAGAGACACTGGGGTAACGATAGTTAATCTCCTGTTGTTATGTTTTGAAGACCTGTGTAGCTTTCTGTGTTCTGTTTTGAAATGCTGTATTGTGTTTGACTCTATTCTGTTTTCTTTTGCTTTATTTTGTTCTGTTTTGTTTTGTTTTGTTTTGTTCTATTCTGTATAAAATTTTAAAAAGTTATTATGTACTACAATCATGTCCTATTAAAAGAAAGAAAAAGACATAAACATTTTTACATTTCAGAAGCACAGAATGTTGTGTTTTAAAATTTTGTCAAGTAATAAATTCAGATCTTTTAGTCTATGCATAGGGATGATATTCATTTTACTTTTCAATACTTAACTAAATAAAATTTCAGACTATATTATTGCTAACTCATATGTCCTAATTTTTATCCATGGCTATTTCTTTGAAATGAGCAAAGATAAAACCTAATGTCTCCTTTACATCGTAAAACATGATTTGATAATTACTGACAATGGCATTTCATTCCCTGAAATTCACATTCATCTATTCATAAATTTTTCACAAGAATTTACATGAGCCTATAGAGTGTGTGAAATGCAACCCCACTGGTTTTAATGATGCAAATGTTTTACAAAAAAAAAAATCTGTGCCCTGCACAGAATGCTTCTTAAAGTATGAAAGTGGCAAATGCATAAGTAACCTAAAATGCAAATAGTGTATACAAGGAAGAAAGGGAAGAGATTATTTGGACTCCTGGTTTGGCAGCACATCATGAGGAACTATGAAAAAGATGCCAGCATTTACATAGGTTAAGGCAGTCAGTAAGAAAAATTTAAGGACCTTGATGATCAGATTTATTCTCAGTAGTATAGAATGTGGTTAAGACTGGAAATATGAAGATCAGAAAAGAGATGAAAACTAAATAGTAAAGATAAGGTGAAAAGACACAAAATACAGATACAAAAGCTATTTAGGAGAAAAAAGTAGTGTTTAATATAAAGAAAAAGATGTGTTGAGTGATTCCTCCATTTGTGATTTGGGCAACCAAGCAGATAACAGTCAAACAGTGAGAGGGAATCCAGGAGGGGAAACAGATTTGCGTGGGATGAGAAGATATGTTCATTTGAATTAAAGTGAAAATATCTTGCGGCTATATTAAATGAGGTTGCATTTTATAAAATTAGCTCTGGTTCTCTGTGTTATTCATAGCACATTTATTTATTTGATAAGAATAATTGAGGAATAATAAGGCTAAGATAGAGGGATGGATACAGTGAGTAACACAGTAATGAATACGCATGACCCCTGCCCTTAAGGATTCACTGAACGTGAGTATTATAAAAACAAGATGCTGAATGATCAGTTTGTATCAGAGATGTCCAAAACAACTAATATGAGAGTTCAGATAAGGCAGAGACTATACCTGTTGACAAGTTTCAGGAAATACACTTTAAAAGCAAAGAAAAAAAGATGAATTTAAATAATAACTGAAAGAATTGCTAGAGTAGAAAATATAGGAAAAAAAGTCTAATGCAGGGAAGAGCATGGACACAGGAATTGGAGACAAATGACACAGAACAGCTATTAGACTGAAAAACCAATTTCTGGTGGAGGTTTGTGAAGGTAATGATGGACAGTAATACTGGAAACTAAACTTTATCTTGAAAGAGGCCAGAGAATCAGGATTTGCCTTATTAGTAATGGGACTCTACTTTGATGTTCCAAGAAGGAAAATAAATGACTTACCAGAGTTGTTCTTACTAAGACTGATTTTGAATCTGTTTTACTGGAGGTTTATTAGGGATTATCTAGAAAAATATCATCTAATATGGGAGAAAAAGGAGAGAGCAGGCAGACCAATTCATGGGTCTTATTTGATTGTCAGAAATGAAAGAAATGAAATGAATGATGACACTAAGGTGTTAAACCAGTGTTACAGGACGTACTGCATTAACTAAAATTCGCAAGACAGGAAAATTCTGGTTTCAGGTAAACTAATGAGACAAGCTATGTATGAATTCTACTGGGCATTGATATGATCTTGAATAAGCAGCCTCTTACCAACAAGAAAAAGAAGTTAAAAAAAAGAGTGTAGGCCTGAATGTGTATTTATAGAGTACAGAAATTCTTCACAAATAAAGCACTTGGAACAAAATAATTTTCATCAGGATCTTCTGCTTATAAGAAACAGTCATTTAGGGTTTCTATTACAAGCCCTGTGTATGGTTGAGGTATTAGTACAAATTAATTTTTTTCACTAGAAGTTAATGGCTAATAATGCATATAATATATGCATAAATTAAATTAATTTAATGATTAAACATATTTATTTTATTTTCCCCTAAAAGAAAGGTAGAAACAGAGAACCCTAATTCACTTAAGTCCCATGGAAAACAAATGCTTTTTTTAGAGTAAAATTGGGTTCCTCATTGTGCACATGTGAAAATATTTTTAAAAAGTAATAGAATCAATTTTTTGTAGCTAAAGATTTCTGTGATTATATTGGATTTACAAAGCTCAGTTGGATGTAATTGGTGCTAATGTATGACCCTTGATTTTAACTTGCAAAGAACAGTCTAAAATGTAAAGGCTGGTTTTGTTTTACAACACAGTAAACTATAGGTATTCTTTGATTATTTTATCAGTGTTTTCTTTTTTCAATTATAGGCCATATGTTTCAAATCAAGGAGCATAATGTGAATTAGTATTGTATCTCCCACAAAGTTTAATAATATTTAGGTACATAATTTTATTTACTGATGCTTGATGCTGAGGATCAAACCCATGGGCAGATACTTAAAGGGATGGTATGGGATAGCCAGCTGATTTTAAGTTTTATAAAGTCATATTTCTTATGCTCTTGCATATGGACATGAGCACACATATTATGAAATACTTGCATACTATAATTAATATCTCTTAGCCCTCAAATCCATATAAATAAAGAATTACTTTAAGTCAATTTTATGATCAAGCAAATAATCAAGTATATGCAAGTACATGCAAGTATATAATAGAAATGTATGTAATCACTCTTTGCTATCTCACATAGTTCAACATTTGAATTTTTTTTCTATTCCTTAAAAATCTTGAAATATACATATTAGAAGTTAGAGCAATATCCTTAGGGCCTTCTCGCTGACTCACTTTTGTATCATGAAAAGACCTAAATATATTTACCATTACCATTTTTTTCTCATTTATGTAATGTTAACTTACATCTGTTCATTAACTCACAAAGTTTAATAGTGTACTCCTAATGTCAGACTTTTCATTTTGTACCAATACTGAAGATTGAAACCCGATTTCTGTGTCACTAAAAGTTATCCTTACTTCATCCTACTAATGCTTTCATTGTTCATTTCTTCACCTTTACAGTACAGTCAAAAAAAATTAAAGGAGATAAACATTTATATTTTCAAGTCTTTATATGACTACTCAAAAATAGTGCCTGTTATTCATAACAGAATTGAGGATAGGGTGTAATTCTATGTACTCTTTGAAAACCTTTGGGAAAAGTAATGTGCAGTAATTGGTAATACTAAAATGAGTTAAAATCATTTGCCTTTCAGTCAATTATGATCTAAGAAGACAATACTGCAATCAAGTAGATGAAATAAAGATTCATCTGTTATAAGACCCACATCTGATGGTCATCACATAAAAATCTTAGTCTTTAGATACAATCTACACGATTTTTTTTTTGTAATTCAATCTATTTCTATTTTGACTCTCATTTCTGTTAGATAACAGACCCCATCTCAGCATCCCAGTCATTTTTTAGTCAATTTAAGATAACTTCATTAAAAACTTTTGAGTTTCCTCAGTCAATTCAAGATTTTCTTGGTCAATTCAAAGTTACCTTCGCATTGAACATTGAAACAGGATCTTCCTACTGAGAGATTCTTCGCTGGAAAAAGAGGCAGTGGGGAACAGAAATGGGGTGATCCATTAAATGGCTGTCATCTATTTACATTGGTCTCTCTTTAAAATGTCCGATTCTTATTAGTTTTCAGGTTTGTGGTCTGTGTAAGCTTCTGCTTTCCCTGCTTTAATCCTATTAAACTTTAATCCCAAAAACCAGGGCTCAAGTATTTGTGAGCCCCTCTGAGACATAAATCAAACACTTGACTGGTATACATCATACTGAGCACAAGAAAATCTCAAGCTTGCCTCAGGTACCTTTGCTCAGTCATTCTATTTATTCATTTCAGCTGTGCTATCACAGCTTCTCAGAGCTCTATGTGGAAGCCGAGCATATGGCCCCTTTGTTCACATTTTCTATTTTACTCATTCTACCTAGGCTTTCCACTGTATTTTCCTTCAGATAAAATCATGTAGGTAGGGCGCATGATACATTCTTAGGGAACTACTAGTAGCTAACTCTCTTTACCTCTTTGATTCTCCCTTCTCTCCCACAGCCAATAGAATGAAAAAGTTTTACTTTTATATCATTATTCATTCATCTAAGTCTGCAAATGTGAATTATTCACATAAAAAATATAGCCTTTTTCTTACAAGAGTTAGGTTTTGGAAGCTCAAATAACTAAGATACTGTAAATCAAAGTTTTGCTCCAGAAACTAAAACAACTTTTTTCCTCCTACTTTATGGCACCATCACTCTCTTAAGGCAATGCATGCTTCACTGTCTACTTTGAGTAGATGACAAACTGTAAGGTCAAAAGGAGTTATTGGGAACAAAAGACACCTACAATGATAAAGAAAAGAGTCCAATCAATGTATGTGTAACTTCAGTAAGAGCAAAGAGAAGAAATTACTTCCAAGCTGAGTTTGAAGAGAGAGAAAAAAGCAAAACTAAACTACTGAGCATACATATTTTATTAAATTGAATTATGAGGATAAGAAAGATCTCTATAGAATATCATTTTGTATATATTACATAGTCAAACAAATACATACATATTTAAAATATAATGAAAATGACTTTATCAGGTCCATTAAGGAAGCATTAAGAAAACCAAAGTAAAGTGAAAGTAAAGTGAGTAGGAGAGCAATAGGAGGCGAGGCAGGAATAGGAGACTCTAATAATAGGAATGACACACATACACATAAGGACAGAAACATTTGGTAGCAGATGGCTGCCTTTGACTGGGCATCTGGTAAAAGTAGGAAAGGTGGGAGATAAGCGTCATCAGGTTACAATAGTCAGTATCAGAATCACAGAGGGCTCCTGGTACCCTTTGTGCAAAACTTTTTAAATAGCTGAAAAATACAATTAGCTATATTCCTCAGATGTCTGTTTTGATGGCAGTATGGAACATAGACTGGAGATGTCTCCACAAGGGAGGGCTAGTTGGGACAATTACAATGTCCAGATTTAAAACTGAAGAAATCCTGTAGAGTGCAATAATGATGGAAGGGCACCAAATTTGAAAAGTATTGAGTTTAATTGAAATGATAAAATAGCAGTTTTTAAAAAATGCTCAGATTATACTGTGCAAATATGGCAGAGAAAAGTTTCATGATAGGCCATCAGTAAGCTACAGAACCAGGAAAGATGATTCGAGTCCACGAACTTCAGAACCACGGAGGCTGATGGTATATCTCTTGGTTCAAGGCTAAAGGCTTACCAAACTGGGGGGCAGGGAAGTGGGGGCTGTAGGTGCAAGTTCTGGAGTCCAAAGGCTGAATAATCTTGAGTTCTAATGCCCAAGGACAGAAAAAAGGTATCTCTGCTATATGAGGAAAGAGAATTTGCCTTTCCTCTACCCGTTTGTTCTGTCTGGGCTCCCAGCACTGTAGATGGTACCCACCAGAGATCTCCTGTATTCAGTCAACCAACTCATATGCCAGTCTCCTCTACTACAGTCTCATGGACACACCCAGAAATGACTTTACCGGATACTTAGGTATCTCTTAGTCCAAATAAACTGGTATGTAAAATTAACCATTATGGCTCTTTTATTATGCTTTTTAGATAAATTAATTTGAACATGCTACTCTTTTTCTTGCCCAGCGTTTAATTTGAAAATCATAATATTAAGATTACCATTTTCAGGCAGAGAAACCATAATAGGTACAATTTCCATTCCTAATTTCTAGTGCAATCTTGTCTCTGGAGATGCAGAGTTATATTGATCAAAAGTTCTCATATGTGTTCTACAGATCTCTAAGGGTCCCTAAGATCCTTTCAGAAAGTTCAGCAGGTCAAAGATCTCTTCATAAAAAGACTAAGACATCATTCATTTCTTTTATGATACACTGATGATGTAGAAGCAAGAGGGGTAAAACTATTAGTGCCTTAACAAAATTCAAAAGCAAGGGCAACTGAAATGGACTAGTAGCCATTGCATTTTTCACTTACACACCCTCACAGTGAAAAAAAAAAGTGAGTATTGCCTAACTTTTGTAAACAGTCAGAAAAAAATATTTCTTATCAAAATCTCACAGTTGAATACTTTTCTCCCGCTGCATACCAAGGTCTGTGGTCTTGTCTCAGTGAAAAGTGCTCACGTGGTAGAGTTGTAAGTTGAATTGGCTGCTTTCTTCAGGGAACACCATGTTTCATTATAAGGGCAATTGATAAACCTATTCATATTTGGATATCTGACACTTATTCTCAGAAATGAAATGAGCCTGTTTATCGGATAAACAGCTGACAGTCTTTCCAATGACAAAAATTTAAATATTTAAATTCATACTACAATTTTAGAATACTAACCCTACCTCTCTGTGAACTTGGCCAGCATTTCTAAAGAGATTCAAACATGATGTTAACAACTGTGATTTCTTTGATATTGTGTAATAAAATCTGTGTGCAAAACTCGGTGAACTACTATTTTTCCAAATGAATTCGTACTGTTACAAAATAATGCTTGCATGAAAGACCCATTTACAGTTCAAGATTAAGTAAAGTTATTGTAATATGTCAATTATATCTGTTGTACCAGTTCAAGACAGATAACTTAATTTTTATAAGTAAATTAAATTTTTTGTAGAAGTCCACCAGTGTGAATTTAGATTCCATGCTGAAACAAAGCTCACAGTAGCACCCTCTGCCAAGTTTTAGTTCACTATACATGTGAGTATTAAAAATTATCTATTAAAATAATATTATGCTGTGCCTTTTCAAAGTGTATTTTTGTGTCAGGCTACATTTTTCACATACTTGAGCAGAATAGCATGAAAAGAGAATGCATCCTCAGGCAGAGACAAAAATCCAGTTGTCTTTCATTAAGTCATACATTAAAGAGATTTGTAAAAGGCAAAACGTTAAAGTCTTCTTGCATTAATTTTGTTTTGGAAACTACAAATCTTTTCTATAAAATTATATATTCCTGTTATTTTTATTGACATGCTTTGCTTGTGGTGATTTAGACATATTTACATTTTTTTTGTTTTAATCTCCAATACATTAAATATATCTCTACATAAACACAGTTAATAAGCTACCTAAACACAGTTCTTTCAGCTATTTAATAATTGTTAAAATGTAAAAGTACTCTGAGACCAAAAAGCTTGAGAATCTGCCATAACTAAAAGTGAAATAAATGTGACTGACGTTAACCACTTACTCACTACAGATTATTTAAAAACACCTAGGAGTGTTTCTTTGACCTGTTTCCATGATACAGTATATCTTTAGTTCTACCCCCTGATAACTTCATTCCAAAAGAATAACAAAATCTAGAAGCCACTTTAACTGGCAGTCATCCAATTCTCTTTATTTTTTTCCTCAAAAATTCAGACTTGAGGGCTTGTTGAATTTCTCTTTAGCTTAATGTCAAGCAAGAATCCACTACAAAAAATATTTACCCAACTCAGATCTACATTATCTCTTTTCTATTTTCTAAGGGCAGATTTTCCTCTATTTCTAAATTATTACTGACATTCAATTTTTAACATACTGAGTTTGGAATACTGTGTGAAATTCAAGTGAAAATATGAGTGGAGAACATGGTGCAGAGAAGAGAGGTTGGACTGGGCTTATCTATTTAAGTGTCCCTTCAAACAGAAAATAGCAGAGAATGAAGGTTTGAATGAGAATACGCAAACAGAGAAGAAAGCAAGGAATGGGCAACATCTACCTTTAAGAGACACATGGATGAGAATGAACCAGCAAAGACTAGAAAAAGCAATCAAAGGTTTACAAGAAAAAAAGAAAAACTATAACTCGGAAGAAAATATTCAACAGTGTTGTTCAACATTCAAGATAGACTCACTGAGGATCAAAGACTGGCACATTAGGTCATTATTGACATGAATGAAAACGAGTTTTGACAGGGATGTAAAGGTAAAAATTAGTGAACAACTTCAGTCTAAAAGGCAAGTGAGGGGTTGCAGACACTAAACTTTGCCTAATATTTCCAGAAATCCAAAATGAAGGACAGAAGTCAAAAATTACATGTTCACATTTCTAGTTGTACTTTTGACTACATATTGATATTGTTCAGTTTTTGCTTCACTATTGAGAAAAACAAAAACTGATAAGCCCTATATGCACAGTTATACAATCACTGAACCTGTCTGCCAGGCCTGCCATCCTAGAGTATCACTGACTGGGTGGTACAAACAACAGAAATGTATTTTCTCATGGTTCTCCAGGATGGAAGGCCACAATCGAGGTGCCAGTAGGGTTGAGTTTTGATAAGGCCTTTCTTCTTGGCATGCAGACGACAGCTTTCTTACTGTGTTCTCACTTCTATACAAGCACACTCCTGGTGTCTCTTCTTAGAAGATTAAGGGCACTAGTCCTATTGGATTAGGGCCCCACCTTAAAGAACTCACTTAAATTTTATTGCCATCTTATAGACCTTATCTGCAAATACAGTTGCAGTGGAAAATGGGGTTTCAACAGATGACTTGTGGAGGAGGCAAAATCTAGATGGATAGCTAATGTTACTTGGAGTATCAGATGTTTAGTGATTTGATTGCTAAACATGAAAAGTACAGATGAAAAAGTTGGCAGATTAAATTGCAGTTTAGGTGCAAGTAAAATGGTGAAGAGGCGTGGAAAATACGAAGCATTCCAGAAGATTGCAGGTGGCATATATTAAGAATACCAGAATCAGAGAACACAAATGGGATAATTATGAAAAACTCAGAGGTCATGTCACTTTAAAACATGTGATGACTGCTATTAGACTGGGGACAGTTACAGCAGCAGTGACAGTAATACTTAGTAATACATTGCTTTGAATATATTTAGCAATTCTTTTTTCCCTAAGGACTTTTACTAAGAAAATACTCATATGATGAAAATGAGCTTGATAATTTAATTGATTTGCTCAAGGTTAGAATAAGAAAGTTAATATCTGGGTTTCTAGTCTTCTGTAGATCTTGTCTGAGAGAATTTAACAATTTTATTTCAAGGGCCATTGAAAAAAAGAATGATACTCACTACATGTCATTTAATTTCATCAGTACATTTCAGATATTAATGTAAAAGAAGGTGTATCTGCAAGAAGAGAAAAATCATGGTATTCCAGCAGACAGACATGGGTTTATGCTGTTAACTAACTGAGGGGACACATTCATATGTATCATTGAAATTGTTAAAGTCTTTCTTGTCCACAACTAAAACAATCTCATACACTCAAATACCAGGACAAAACTTGAAATCAAGCAAAAGTTAGAAAGACCCAAAAGCACAAAGAATTTTCAAGGTGACTGGTGGCTATGATGAAGGAAGGGTACACATGCAAAGGAAAGTAAGTGGTCTTTAGAAAATAAAACTGGCCACTTGCTGACAGCAGCAAGGTCATGGGGACATCAAAGGAGCTGCAAAGAAACAGAAAAGGAAAGAAACTGAATAAGCCTAGAACAGATCCTTCGTCCGGAGTCTGAAGCCAAGAGCCCAACCTGATGAGTATCTCGATTTTGCCTCTTAGTCCCCAGGAAGAGAATACAGATGCACCTTCGCAAACTTCTGACCTAGAGAACTGTGAGACAATAAATTTATGCTATTTTGAGTTACTATACTTGTGGTAATTTTTTACACAGCAGTAGAAAACTGATCCAGTTATAAACACTCTTATTCAAAAGTGGGGAAAATTGAAATAGCTTTAAATCCAGCTGGGAGAACTCTGTCGTGTTTCTAATCCTTGGGAATATCCTTTGTGGCTTTCATCTCAGTCTGCTGGGATCTTAGCTCTGAGTCATTCTGCCGTTTTCATGAAAGGTAGCTTGTGTGAGCAGCTGAGTGGTTTTGTCAACTCCCACTTCCTGCCAAGAGAACTTTAAGGATCTGAGAGCCTCTTCTGATTTCATTAAAGCTGGGTCCCTCTCAGTTGCAGCTGTCAGGTCTCCTACTGATGCAATATTCCCAAATATCTGGTGGGCTTTGGTTGGATTTCACTTCATGAGACAGAAAAACTGTTGCTAGATTTTTCTGAGAAAATTCCTTCTCCATGTTTGGTTTCTCCTGGCCTGGCTGAGGGACAATGCCAACAAGACTCTTTAGAGCTCCCTGGCTCGACTGAGATCTAGGAGACCAGGCATACTTTTATCTCTAATGCTGAATACTACAACCTTTGGATCTTTCTAAATTTGCATCAGAAGCTGTACAGGCAGCCACATTTCAATTGTTTGTCTGTGCTACACTTTCAGAAGCAATCTCTGAATTTTAGCACATCCTGCCTTCTGTATATAGGCTGAAATTTCTCATATCAAAAAATCCTGGTTCTTTTCACCTAACAATTCTTTTTTTTTCAATTCATGCCTTTTCTCAAATTTTATTATAAAAAGAAAGATGGAGCCAGGCTTCTCCTTCATTACATGGCTTAGAAATCCCCTCAGCATTCGGGTTCATCATTTACAAAATCTGCTTTCTAAATAACTCCAGAAACAATTTTCCCTTGTTTCCTGCTACTACATGACAAGGACCTTCCTTCCTCTAGCTCCAATAACATTTCCTCACTTCCTGCTGAGCCCTGACCAACAGCATTTTTAGTGACTGCATTTCTAAGTCGTTCCAAAGCAATCTAGGTCTTTTCCATTATTTTCACAATTCTAATAGCATTAATTTATTATAAGACTCAAAAACCTTTTTCACATCTTTTGAGGATTTGTTATGGTAGTACCCATGGTATCAAAATCGGTATTAGTTTTCTGTTGCTACAAAACTAATTATCATAAACATGGGAGCTGTAAACATTATCCATTCATTACCTTGTAGTCTCTGTACACGAGTCCAGTCAGTCTCAAATGAGCGCTTTGCACAAGGTGTCAAGAAATCAAAATCAAGATGGTAGAGCCCGTGGGCTGTGTTTCCTCTGGAACTTCAGTTCCTCCTCCAGGCTCACTCCTGTGACTGGCAGAATTTGCTTCCTTGCAGTTGAAGACTAAGGTACCTGTTGCCATGTTGTCAGTTTGCCAAGGATCGCTCCTCCCTAGCCCTTGCTGTCATTCACCAATCCTTCCGCACGGTCCTCCCTACTCTGAAAGCCAGAAACAGTGTCTCTTCTGCTTAGAATTACTTTGCATCTAAAACAGAACGGAGCAAAAAATATTCTCCATGAAAATCATCATTCTGGTTAGGTTTAGCCAAATGACATGACTTGCACTGAGATTTTTCATTTTTACTTGATGAAATGTGAACTCTCACTCTCACAGAACCTGTCTGCAATGAACTTTTCAAGAATTGTTTCTGCTTTGGTGTTGGAGCAAGAGTATGTTATTTCCCCCTCTGCAGGCTCCAGCTCACATTATCGAATGGCAGTACCTCCTTCCTTGTAAGGCACAGGAGCAATGTGAAGGTTTCTTTTATATCTGAAAGACTTGCTTTTATCTTATCAAGCACAGATTATAGACTAAAATGCCAGGCACTTATATATGTGACATTTTAAAATTCTTTTGGCAGCAAATAATGAATGCACCTAAGAAAAACACATGTAATAATAATATTCTCTTTTCACTTTACTTGAAATTTAGCTAAATTAAACTGCCATGTATTATACTTGTTCATGTAACAAAGGTTATATCAAATAAAAAATTTTACTTTGAGAACACAGCAATTATTAAATTATTTTTGAAAAACATGTTTCTACACATTATTTAATTTTTTAAACAATATTAATTACGCAAAAACTAATTTTCAATCAAGGAAACTTATTCAACCATCAGTGACCAAAGAAGATGAAAAATTTGTGACTTTTAACCTTCTAGGTTTAAAAGAATATAATCAGAAATAGAGTGTCAAATTGATTAAAATTAAAGCCATTTATAGAACTAGAAAAGAGATTATCATTTTATTATACTTTAAGTTTTCTCGGCCTTGATTTTAAAATCGTGTTGAGTAAAAACATAATTTTAACAAATACAGGATCTAATCCTGAAAAAAAAATCAGCATAGATAGACATATATTTTATCTGTGTTTGTAGTGTTACTATTTATTCACATTAAGTAGTCCATTAAATTTAATCCATGAAAATAGAAACTGCTTAAATTAGATTTTTAAATCTGAGGTCCTACAGCATAGAAGGGCATCATTTCTTTAAAATTAACACAGAATCTGCATAATATGCTTTTTTGTTTTTTCTGGTGGACATTTTGCATTATTTGTCAAGTGTTCAAAGGTTTCCATTTGTGGTATTTAACTTTTGTACCTTATCCTACCAACGGGTAGAATCTATTCCTCATGTGTCCTTGGGAGTTACCTTGACTTGGGAGATGCAGCAGAGGTAATGAACTCCAGAACATGGATTTCCAGAAGCTTTATAGAGTTTTTGTTGTTGTTATTGTTGTTTTTCACTGTCATAGAACTTGGCAATCACCTCATAAGGAAGAAGTCAGGGGGAAAAGGCTCAGGAGCTCCAAGCTTCACAGCTATCCCAGCTGTAACCAAACTGTAACGGTGTCAGCTGACTACAACTACCTGACCCTGACTATGACTATCTGACCAACTGCAGGTGAGGCCAGCGGGACTACCCAGTCAGCACACAGCAGTGTAAGGAACAGTAAGAGTATTGTTCTAAACTACTAATCTTTATGCTAAGGAAACAAAAATCTACTACTTCACACAAAGCCGACGTAGGAGCAAAAAAAGAAAAACAAAACAAAACGAGTCTTTCTTTAAAAACTTTTCCCTTGACTACAGAGGATTTTAGAACAGAATGATAAAAAGGAAGAGACTTTTTTAAATTAACATTTTAATGATATTTTTCTACTCCATGAGTCAAAAGTAATATTGTACTCATTTTAAAAATGTTTTCTCATAGTGTTTCTATAATTTAATATTTTGTAATTAATTTCACCATGTAGAACTTACAAATAGGTGTTTTTAACCTTTAAAGAAGTCAAAACTTGCAGAATTCTTTTTGCAATGTAAGTTTACAGGCTTGAATCTCTCAAGAATAGGCAGCCAATTTTGCAGGTAAAATTTATTCTAACCTATGATTACCTGATTTCTCCTTTTTCTTGATTTTTTTTTCCTCCTTGGTTGAGAGAAAATATTCTTTGAGAGTAAAATTGACCAATTCTGAAGTAAGAAATGGAGCCCAAATATGAAAATCTAGGCTGTAGAAGCAAGAGTTACCTGTCACACAGAATCCAAAAAGGAATACAGCTCTTACATGTTGGCTACTACAATAATTACTTTGAAGCTGCAAAGTCTTTCTTTGTTATTTTGTTTTATTCCAAATTCTTACACTGTCAGTGGTATTTCTTGACCTTTATGTAAATATATAGAATCTCCAGTTTGGAGGGGATTTCTTTGTTTGATTTAATTTTGATGGTTGGGAATCAAACCCAGGGTCTCATGCATGTGAGACAAGCATTCTAACACTGAGGTACATACCCAGCTCTACGATTTGGGATTTTAAAAGTTCTCATAATGGAGAATTCTCCCTCTGAAAATTTGATTATTTTATGTTCATCATAGTTTGACTCAAAAATAATTATATATCATCTTTTCTATATTTATATTTTCTCTGCCCCGTATTACATGCTAAGCATAATAGTGAAGGGAAAATAATTAATATTTAATTTAATAGTTAATATTTAATCAAAATGAGGTCCAAACTTGGAAAATCAAATTCATGTTATTTGCTCCTGAGATAGGAGGTAGGGTTTGGCAAAGCTGGCCAAGGGAATAAGTGGATCTTAATTACAAGATCCCAGGACAGCACCAAATAATTCAGAGGACCCCATATGTAGAACTTCTCTGGCATTTCCAGGAGATGTAGACAGCAGAAAAGAGACAGGATGGCAGGAGGAACCTGCTATTGTGTCTCTTTCACAGCAGTCCACCCTAAGCCTGCCTGATCCAGGGTGCACTTCTCTTTTCCTCTTTTGCATGGTCCAGGTTGGCGCTGCAGAACCAGTTTCTCCTTTACCCTTTCATCCCTCACTTTTCACAGAAACTTTTGGCACCATTTTTGCCTTGTCTCATTCAATTCTTTGTTTGAGGCAAGAAGGACCTGGGATACATTTCATCCGTGAGCCATTCCTAAAGAAACTACTTGATAACATTTTTGGCGAGCCATTTCTAAAGGAACTACCTAATAACACTCCCGGAGGGTTGTTTCATATTTCACTATGGCATTTGAAAATCCTCATATCGACTAGCTTGTAATGTTAGTCTATCAGTCTATTATTTCATTTTCGTGTTTGCTTTCTTTGTGGAAGCAATGAAAACTTAAATAATTCCAGACTTGCTATATTGTACTAATTCTTTAAAGTGTACATATATAAATGTCAATACTTGTGGATTTCATTACATTTTAACCCCCTCTACTATACTAAGGAAAATTGGAACATGTATATATAAATATTATTTCCTACATAAGGATTCTTACACCACTAGTTATTACTGGTGAATAAATGCATATAGTATTACTTTAAATATGCTCTAATTTAAATGAAAAATAGTGCTTCCAATTTAGTTGTTGCTTTATTTTTTGATCTACAATCTATTCAAATTTGACCTACAATCTATTCAAACTTATTCAAATATTCAAATTCAAAATATTTAGCTTCATTTTGCACACACATTTTCATTACGATAAATCCTTCAGTTACCAAATTGCCACCTGTTTTTATTAGTTTTCCTTTTCATTGTTAATGCTTTATTGATTTATTTTCAGTGTTGTTACATATAATTCTGATGCAAATTTTAAATAATATTTTCTCCTCCAAGTTTAGAATGTTAAAATGAACAAGCCCAAACTGCTTAATGAATATCGAAGACAAGGAATCCGTTTCCATGGGCCAAGAGAAGGCAAAATTAATTTACCTCTTTTGATATCACTGACTTTCTCGAGTAGATTTTTTTCTCTAGTCCCTAAAGAGAATCTTTACATTTTATTCCAAGTTCATGGTCCTTCTATCATTTATCTCAGTAGGTGACCCCTTTCCTGGTTTTATTGCATTCTTTCCCCATCATGCATTGCATGATGAGTCATCTCTGTAACCACAAGCATACACCAAAATAGTGGGTTTCCTTAGCCTTCTGATGTTCTTTCTCTGACAATCTCCAGCCCCAATTTGCCCCCATGGTCTGCTTTCCCTATTTCAGCCTTCAGGGTTGCTGAGTAGTGTTACAGAAAGTTACAAAATTATGCATATGCTTCTAATT
>RJWT010026527.1:0-15786 GCA_004365215.1 Cuniculus paca | reverse complement strand
TCAAAGATGTAAATATTAAAACTGAAATACATAATCTAGGAAATAAAACAGGTAAAATTCTCAAGACACAGGCGCAAGGGCTTTCTGAACAGAATCTCAACTGCACAAGAAATAACACCAAGAATAGACAAGTGAGATCATACCAAATTAAAAAGCTTCTGCACAGCAAAGGAAATAACCAAGAGTAAAGTGACAACCCACAGAGTGGGGAAAAAACTTTGCAAGCTTTTCCTCAGACAAAGGACTAACACCTAGAACACATAAAGAACTATGAAAAATAGAAGACCTGATCAAAAAAATGGGCAACTGAAATGAATGACACTTCTCAGAAGAAGAAATAATTTGGCCAATAAATACATGAAAAAAATGTTCACAATGGAGTACTTCTCTGCAATAAAGAAAGATAAACTTGAGTCATGTAGGAAAATGGATGCACCTTAAGTTCATAATGTTAAGCAAAATAAATCAGACACACAAGCTTAAATATCACATTGTTTCTTCTATATGAGAAACCAAAATCAAAACTGAAGACCAAAATAAAAGATAGATATTTGAAAAAAAGAGATGGATGGAGGTGGGACGGGAAGGTAGGGGGAAAAAGTACAGCCAGGAGGGAAAAGAGGGGAAGCTGTAAAAAGAATTAAACTGTGTTATGTACACGCATTGGCTCTTCACAATAAATGTAATCTTTATGTACTACAAATATGTACTAATAAAACTTAAAAAAAAAATGAAGAAACTAAACCAAAGCTAAAGAAAGAAAAAATAGGAGTCTTAAAATACAAATCGAGTTTCCTGACCTTTACTCATACTTGGGTTGCTTTTAAAATATGTATCAACGAATCATAATCCCAGGCACAAAAATAAACAAAACAGATAAACTAAGTTGGTAAATCAATGAATTAATGCTACAAGATTTAAAATAAAAGCATGAGAAGTCAGTATAAATTCTTATATATATGAAAAGAATTTGAGAAGTAAATTCAAAGTGACTTTGTTCATTTAAAAAATTTTTAAAAAGGAAAAGGATTTGAAAAAAACAAGTACTACTACGTAAATAATATACAAAATCTGCTCAAAGATTAAAATGGGAGAGGAAAAGCTGGGACATTTCATAAAAACCTTTGTGTCTTTAAGGTTATAGGTATTAGGGACTAGATAAGTAAGCACCATTGCCTTCGTTCCCTTAGCACCTCCTTCCTTCTCCTGTCTCTTCCCTAGCTTTTCAACGTTTTCCAATCCACCTCTGCTTTTTTCTTTGGTACTGGGACTTGAACTGTGGCGCTGTGCCACTGAGCTACACCCCCGGCTCCTCACTCTCCCTTCTTGTCTTGATGACTTTCTTCCTGCTCACTCCTTCCCCAGATGTTTCTCCATTCTAGATTGTTCCTTACATGACCATGCTGAGGCAGGGAGATAGTGTGGCTACTAGACAGAAGTAGAGGTAGTGTATTCCCGAGGACTGTTTTTCTGAGATCATTCTTGAAGTCTGCTGTTTAGAATTTAAGACTATAGCAATGGTGTACTTATATAATTGTGTATTTTATAGTTTTTTCCAGTGGAGGCCAAAAACCTCTTATCTATAATTTTGAAATTCAAACTGCTCTGAAAACTGGAAGCTTTTTGTAAGCATGCAGCTATCTATTTGGTCTGATTAAACTGGCATGACATTATTAAGTCTTTACCTTGGTGTAAATATTTGTACATTTTCTAGTATAAATATTAATGTAACTAAAAATGATTCCATGTCTTATTAGAAGCACTATATAACATATTGCAAATGTACCCTAATATCTTTTTAGACTCAAGTATGTGAATCTCAAAACATGCTTGGCCCATGTATTTTTGGATAAAGTTCTGTGTATTTTCACTTCCAAGTATAGCAATTTAGCTATCTAGTGGACTATATAAGTAATACATGCAGGCTCAGTAATCCAACCACTGTTGTTTCACCTTAAAGGTGAAAATACACACTGACCTAAGCTAAATTCCCCTCAGGCAGCAATCAGGCATTCATATATGTAAGACATTTCAACATCTGCTACTTTCATGTTAGAACCATGTTTTCTGTTAACATAATCTTAAGAAAGTGTTTTCCCTCTTTTCAACCTAAAAATGGATAAGCTGAAATTTTATCATTTTTCTCCTCTGTATCAGTGAATTTCAATCTGGAGCAATTTTGTCCTGCAGGGAACTTTTAGCAATGTTTAGAAGTATTTGAGTTGTTCAAGCAGTTTTCTTTTAATCAGAGGAGGAGGAGGAGGAAGAGGAGGAAGAAGAGGAAGAGGAAGAGGAGGAAGAAGAGGAAGAGGAGGAAGAGGAGGAGGAGAAGAAGAGGAGGAGGAGGAGGAATTTGCATTCACAACTGGGTTTGGGACTGTTAGTCGAATCTAGGGGGTAAAGGCTGGGTACACTGCTGAACAGTCTAAATGCAAAAAAAAATAGAATAAACAACTATTGTACCAAAACTGTCAACAGCACCAATAGTGAGAAATCCTGCTCTACACAGACACCACTATCGTTATTCCCAATAGAAAGTACAGCCACATGTCGCTTAACAATAGGATATTGAATGACGAATCTTTAGGCAACTTCATTCACTGTGCTTACAACAATTAAGGTCACATCATCAATAGGCAATACAATCTTATGAGACACCAATTGTCTGTCACTGATCAAAACATCATTATGCTATACACAAATGTAGTTCCACAGAATTTTAGAGTTCTTCAATTTGGATAGCTTAAATTTCCCCCAAAATCAGAACCTTTAAAAATAAAAATAAAAATAAACCATGCACTATATTCCCTTGTGCCATTTTAATCATATCTACTCATTAGATTCTTCTCTTCTAGCTGGACATGGTCATGTACTCCTGTAACGCCAGCACTCAGGAGGCTAAAACAGAAGGATCACCAAGTTTGAGGCTAGCCTAGCCTTAAACCCCTGATCCTCCTTCCTCAGCCTCCTGAGTGCTGGCAAATAGGCATGTACCATCACACCCAGATAATCATTAGATTCTCGGCGTGGTAGAAAATAAAATAATGAACATGTAGTATAAATGTTACCATTACAATATAGTAATATTAAAAGAAGTAAGTTCTACAAATACAGTATTTATATTTATCTTGTACATCTATTCTTTTAAAAAAGGAGTTTCTATCACAAAAATATTTTTACTCAATCAACTTTACCTTATAAACTATTTTTCACAATTTATCTGTGAAGAGGTTCAGAATACGCTACCCCAAAAGACATCATTTTGGCATAAGGATTATTTTGAGCTGAAGGCAAATAAGAAAAAGGAGACACAAGAAAAACCTTTCCGTACAACATCCCTGTTTACCAGGAACAGTAGGATAACTTCACAGAGACCAAATCTAGACTAAACTAGAAAGAGCATCAGAGGAGCTGACATAACAAAACTTGTTAAAACAACCCTTATCTCCTAGTAGTTTCCTACTAGTTACCTTCCACAATTTGCCACATCTAAAAGCTCAAAATCTTCTCCCTTTCTCTATTACCTTTTTTTAATGAGACGGGGTCTCACTATGAAGTCCAGACTGACCTGAAACTCTCAGGGATCCTCCTGCCTCCGCCTCCTTAGTGCTGGAATTACAGGCGTGTGCCACAGCACTAGGCTCTATCACTTTTTAACAGTTGCTCTCTTTATTAAGATGCTATATAGGATTGAGCTCAGTGGTGTAAGCACCTGCCTGGCAAGTGCGAGGTTGTGAGTTCGATCCCTGGTGCCGGGAAAAAAATAAGATGCTATATAAACCCCAATTTTGAGTTACTCATCACTGAGTTCTCCTCTGCCTATGTTTGATCAACATTTTAATAAACTTGTTTTTCTCTCATTAACCTTCTATCAATCTAAGATGGGTAGAGAAAACTGTACTGGTTCTCACATTTAGCAAGTGGGAGGGTTGCCCTTGGGGCATGACTGGAGGAGAAAAAAAGCTAAACTTGATACAGACCTGAATGAGATTATCTGCATATAATATAATTAAGAATGTGAAACTAAAACTATAATAACTATTTAAACATTGGAAGACACATTTGTACTTTTTTCGTAATTTTTTTTAAAGTAGGAAAAACTATCAGCTCACCCTTTACTTTTAGAGACCAAACCAAGAGACTGACTCAATCGATGAATAAAGGCTCTTTCAGTACTGGTCAAAGAAGAAGGAAATTCCATTTCTGCACAGAAAAAAACAAAATACTGTAGTATTATCTGAGGATAAGCAATTTTCTTTCAAGCAATACACAAACAGTTTGAAAAACATATGTACAAGCATATAATCAAATTTGTTTTACTTTATATGAAAAGAAAATATCCATTCAGAATAACTGAATGCATACCAGAATTCTGTTATATATTTTTATATTAATTTTTTAAATGTATTCAATCTAAAAATAATAAAGAATTACGACATTCGCCAAAAACTACTCCTGTTACTTATTTGTGCTGGAATCTTGAGTTGGTATAATTACTGATGAGTATATTTAGTACTATTTTGATTTAATTCTTACTTGCTTAATTAACAAAAACCTGGTGTACACCTGTAATTCCAGCACTGAGGAGGCTGAGGCAGCAGGAGGATTGCTGTGAGTTTGAGGCCAGCCTGAACTTGAGTGACATCCGTTTAAAAACAAGCAAAAAATGAACGAAAAGCTTATTTCCTTCGGTAATGAGGGCTGCTCAAGCATTATGAATTTTTAATATGAAATTCCATTGTCTTTGCTTCCAAAACCGTATGAATTTCACTACTCCACGCTACATGTACTGTTACATAGTGCTGCTGCTTTACCTCTGTTTAAGTTCAAAATCACCCAGACTCGTGGCCGAGTTTGGACTGTAAGCTTCCACAGCAAAGGATCTCTTAATGAAGCTAGCAAACTGAAATTAGAATTTAATATGCTGTAGAGACATCACAGGTCAGTTGCTGGTCTTGTATTATGTGGCCCAAAACAGTTTTCTAACCATGAAGGTGTGGAACACGCTTTGTATGCCCAGGTCAGTGTTTGGCATGATGCTTCTCAAGATTTAAACAAACCACCGCATATTGTTAGTACGCTTATACATCTGTAGCTTAAACGCACCTTATTTAAGGCAACACCTATAGCAGCTAAGCTGTAGCTAAAAGAGCGTCGGCTTACTGAAACACCTGGGCGAAAAGGTCCCGCCCCAGCAACCTGACCTTTTTTCGCGATGCCAGCCAGACGCCCCCTATCCCCGCCGACCCTCGAGAACCTGCGGGTCCTCGCAGCCCCGCCGAGGGCCAACCTGGCCCGGCCCGGGCTCCCCGGAGGTCCCGCTGGGCGACCCCGTCCCGTGGCTGGGGCGCGAGGGGCGAGCGCCGCGGGGGCCCCGTCCGAAACCTCACCTCTCTGGTCCCCGTATCGGAAACGCTCCAGAGCGATATTGACTGCGATCTTCACCTCCTCGTCGATACGAATGTCCTTCAGCCCCTTGGCGCGGCGGCCGCCCCCAGCACCACAGGCAGCGGGGCCGCCCCCTCCGCCGCCGAGCCCGCCGCCGCCTCCGCCGCCGCCTCCGCCGCCACCCCCGCCGCCCGGAGCGGGCGGCCGCGGGGAGACGCTGCTGGGCCTGGACATGGCCCTGAGGCGATGTTCTCCCAGCGCAGAGGCCGCCAGTCTGCTGGTGACAGTCAGTGACAGGGCCTGCGGGCCTCGAAGACCACTGGCGAGGCCGGACCTCTCCGCGGGCTGCAGGTGCCGGGCCGGGGTCACCAGGACGCTCCCACTCAGCACAGCAGCGGAGAAGGCGGCGGCGCCACTACAGCCCCGGCGAGGCGGACAGCGCAGACGTGATGACGTCACCCGGGCCGCCGCTCACGTGACCGGGGCGCTTCCAGCGCTAAGGGGTAGCTGGGCTGCCGGCAGGGACTGCCTCCTAAGAGATGCTCCCATCACTCTCCCACTGCCCGCCCACGGCTTCTGCTTCGTCCTTTTAATTCAGTTACTTATCAGTTCGTCTAATCATGCACTTGTTCCTTCAGAATGGCCTCCTGCTGTATGCCCAACACTGCTACACATTCCATATGCACCCGGAGCCTGACAAAGGTTCTCACCCTTTGGTGCTCTGTATTCTAGTGAGAGTAGTTTGCCAGATTGAGCATATAAAAATATAAGATGACCCATTTGGATTTCACATAAATTGAATAATTTTTAGTATGCATCTTTCCCATGCAGTATTTAGGAACCGTAAACATTTATTCATGATTTAACAAATTCAGATTAACAGAATTTACCTGGCCACCCTAAATAAAGATGACAAACCAAAAACAACTGAGTGATTAAATGATAGGTATGAAAGTTTGTTATTTAATATAATGGAATATGCAAGTGGGACTCATTAGTGTGGAGGGGGTTAGAGATGGTTATCAGAACTCCCACTGGCTGGCGTACAATCCTACTAATACAAATCTAATTTCAATCACCCTAATTTCTGTCACTCTATTCTTCCTATTTTCATTCTCCAGAAAGAAAGAAGTGTGATTGTTTTAAAAGCTTAAGCCAGATCGGATCATACCTGGCCTAAAGCTCTCCAATTCCTCTTTATTGCATCTAAAACAAATCCTAAATTCCATACTATGACCTGCATAGTATGTAATTTGACATCACCAGCACCCTCACTGTCACGCTGCACAGATGCACTGGTTTTTTTTGTTTTGTTTTGTTTTTTTTGTCCATTGAACACCTCAAGCCACTTACCATCTGAGGAACTTTGCATTTGGGTAGTCTCCTGCACAAGATTATTTTCCTCTCAGAACTTCACCTGGATGCCCATTTCTCATCTAAAGCAAGATTCCATTCCTTAGACTTGAGATTTCATATCAATGGGCTATCATTTGCCACTTTTTTGGAATTATTTTACTATTTGCTACCCCCACTGAGATGTAAGTTCCTTAAAAGCACGAATCTTAGCTATTTTCATTGCTGTTTTATCCACACAGTAAGTGTTTTAGAACCTAGAATTAGTACTGATGATCTTTGCCATCAGAAAACATTCATTATGATTCTTGAGCTCCTAATTATCTCTAAATACTAGATAAAGTTCTGGACAAGCAGAGATAGGTCCTATATTTTAGCCCTGGCTAAAACAAGGTAGTGTTATACTTTAGCTCTAAAATGTCCAGCAAAAGTCTTTTGTTTAGAGGTGGGGCCTGGTCAGAAGAGGGACTCACGAGGAGTTTGGTGGATTTTCACTGGAAGGGTGAATTTGTCCCTGGGTGACATGCGTTGAGCAGTTTCATTCTGCCATGCTTTTCTAACATGTTATATCAACCTTGGAGCCAGTCAGCCATGGACTAAACCTACTAATACAGTGAACCAAAATAAAATTCTCTTTTTAAGTTCCCCTTGTTGAGCATTTTGTCCCAGAGGTGGGAAACTGACTAATACAATAGATTATTCTAATATCCAGAAATATGTTGCAGACTTTATAAAAAATCAGAAAGTCAGTCAAAGAGAATGAGAAAATACAATACAACCCCTACATAGCTATAAAAAATTAGAATTAGTGGGCAACCCACTCAGGACTCCTGTGTCTCTCTTGGACAGAAACTTTCTTTCTCTCAATAAATATATCCTGCTCATAACCTCCGTTGTTCCTAAAATTCATTCTTCGATTTTAGAGAACACAAACTCGTGCCGAACATGTAGCAGGTTGGGAGTTTCATTCCTCTATATCATTTGGAGGTCTTCCACCTAGATCATTGGACAGAGACATGGGTAACTCAGTGCCAAAACTCCTTACTCCTTTAGAATGCATTCTTAAGCACTGGAAGATGTTCGACCCTTCCATGTTGAAAAAAAGTCAATTGATATTTCTCTACACGCATGCGTGGCCTACTTACACCCTAGAGCCAAAAAGGAAAGCAGAGGGAAGTATTAATTATGATTTTTTTTACAACTAGAGGCATACTGTAAAAAAGAGAGACAATGGTCAGAATTGTCTTATACTCAGATTTTCTTTGCACTGAGAAATACTTATTTATATTCTAAATGTAAGTGTGAGCCACAGGAAGACTCAGAACCTCAGCCTCTTAAGGCATTTACTATCCTGGAGCCTGAAAATGCTCCCCCCAAACCTTTGGAACCTAAGGACAAGACAGCCTTAACCAAAACTACCCCCACCATTACTAAACCTAAGATTTCCCCTACTTGCCCTTCCAGTCTTAAGGATAAGGCTTCTAGACCAACTGTAATCCAGGCCTCCACAGGGATATACCCATCCTTAGCTGAGTTTATGCAAGCTCCTAAGGGACAACATCCTTTACAGGAAGTACATGGACAGTCTGGGACTTCCAGAATTTTCGTGCCTTTTTCTCTCAGGGACTTAAAACAGATAAAATTAGACCTTGGAAAATTTTCAGATGATCCTGACAAGTACATTGAGGTCCTTAGAGGACTTAGACTTAGGAGTTAGAGTGGAAAGATGTAATGTTACTCTTAAATCAGACATTGTCTTCTAATGAGAGACAGGCAGCATTACAAGCTGCTGTTGCATTTGGAGATGAATATTATATTGTTAATTTTAGAAAGCCAGAAGATAGACACTCAGGGGAACTACTGATTCCCACTGGTTCCCAGGCAGTCCGTACTCAAGACCCCTACTGGCCTAACAACCAGGTGGGGATTAGATTAGGAAACACTTCCAAATGTGTGTTCTTGAAGGTCTAAGAAGAATAAGAACTAAATCATTCAATTATTTTAAGGTATCAGTTATTCAACAAGGGAAAGAGGAACACCCCTATGTCTTCTTAGATTGTTTACAGGAGGCATTGATAAAACACACGTCCCTAGACCCTGATTCAATAGAGGGACAAATTATTCTTAAAGATAAATTTATTACCCAGTCAGCTTTAGATATTAGAAAAAAGTTACAAAAGATGGCTTTTTCTCCAGATAGTTCACTTGATACTATGTTAAATATTGCTTCCTCAGTATTTTATAACCCTGATGAAGAGGAAGCCAAAGAGAGAAAACAAAGAGACAGAAAGAAAGTGGCTGCCTTTGTTGCAGCATTAAGAGGAATAGACTCTAAGTCTGACTCCTGGGGCTCCAAGAAGAGTTCCACGACGATACCCACCTGCTATTGCTGCCACAAGTCAGGCCACCTTAAGAGCGACTACAATAGGAAGCCTCCTAAACCATGCCCTGATTGCAAAAGTGACCACTGGAGGTTGGACTGCCCTCTGAGGCCGAGGCCCCAGAGTTCAGACCCATCCTATCAGTTGGTCCAGCAGGACTGATGGGCCCCGGGGCACTCTTTGCTCTCTCCCTCTGGCCAGACTGTCATCTCCACGGAGGAGCCTTGGGTAATCATGACTATAGAGGGAAAAGAAACCAGCCTGTTGCTGGACACTGGCGCAAGTCTCTCGGTCCTTCTTTTCAATCCTGGCCTTCCTTCTAGTTGCTATACTTCAGTGAAAGGAGTCACTGGAGAGGAGGTAATTCACTCTTTTTCACAACCCTTGGGCTGTGACTGGAATGGTTTTCTTTTTACACATTCATTTTTGATTATGCCTGAAAGTCTGGTTCCCCTCTTAGGAAAGGATGTATTATCATGTTTAAATACTATAATATATATGCACCCAGGTCGAGTATGCTGTCTACTCCTCATGGAGACAAAAATAAATCCTGAAGTATGGGCAACTAAAGGTAAAATAGTTAGGGCAATAAGAGCAGCTCTAGTACAGATACATCTCAGAGATTCTACTATTTTTCTTCACCAGAGGCAATATCCTTTAAGACCTGAAGTTAAGAGAGGATTACTAACACTGCAGCTGGTCTCTCTCCTAAATAAAAAGGTAAAAATTAATGAGACAGACACTTCTCGAAACTTTAGATGATATTAGACCCTCCAACAGCACAGAGGGTACTTGTGCAATTATAAAAGCTGAATGCTGTGTGTACATTCCTGATCATTCTGCTAAAATCTCAATAGCTGTTCAAGAAATTAGACAACAAATTAATGACATGTCAGATTGTAAAATTCCCTGGACCCTATCCTTCTCCTCCTTATGGGAAGCAATTACTAGCTCCTCTTGGTGGAAATCTTTTTTAACTATACTCATAATTATTCTGTTGATTCTATTATTTGGGCCATGCATACTTAATTGTTTCTTTGGCTTTGTCTCCTCCAGACTTACAGCTGTACGCCCATCCAAGATGAAACTGCCTGGTGTCTATTGAGGGCCTTTAATAGACCCTCTGTAGAATATCTCTGACTGCTGATCAGCAACTACGACCCTTTTCTGCCTGAAGAAGCCAGATCGGTCATTGCCCATTTCTCCCTTACAGCATTTCAGGATACTTCTTCAGAGGGAGGAATGTTACAGGCAGCTGAGTTAAGTTAGAAATATTATAGGCAGTCAGATAGGGCCAGGCGCTTGAGAAAGTGGACACAGGACCAGATGTCTTGTGACCTTGAGGAGACAGACACCTCCCACTATAAGCCAGATCTCAAGACAAAAGGCAAAACAAATACAACCACACCCTAAGTAGAAACATCAGGGATTGACATTCTAAATAGGTATGGATCACCTTGACCATCCCAATCCCCTATAGGAAGAGTCACTGATCCTTAAGAATGCTCGCTTGCTACGTGACTCCCTTCCCTATTCCTCCTTGATTTGGTCAATTTTACCTGAATGATTAATCATATTGGTTGACCATAGTTCTGTCCCACCTCATGCCTGTTTGCCTTAGGAGTTCCCAGGTTTTCCCCTTCTTGGACCCACCTCACTTCATGGTTTTACTCTATAAAAGTCTCTCAAAAAGCCAGAGTTTTTGGCAACCCACTGGGGACCCCTTCTGTCTCTCTCTTGAACAGAAGATTTCTTTCTCTCAATAAATATATCCGGCTCATAAAAAAAAATTAGAATTGGCAACTCCACTTCAGTTAATTTATTCCAATCCTGACCATATTGGTCAATTTCTGATAGTACTTAACAGAATGTTGCACAGTTACAAATATTGTTAATTTGGGAACTAGAAAACGAAAAACTCACCAAAAAATATGCATAAATGACCAAACTTATACTTGTCTTGGAGACTGAAGTGAAAAAGTTTGTTCTAAGTTGAAACCTTAAATCCACTCTTAAATCAGTTAAGTTTTGGTGTTTTCCCACTGACTTGATTATTTTAATATCAAAAATACTTCCAAATAATAATAAAAATTGTATTCAGCCCTAATGGAACAACATAAATTAACAAGGAAAAACCTAATTGCTTTTTTTATTTGAACAAGTCATTTCTAACCTTTCAAAATGAGTACTTCCCAAACTCTTTCACCTCATCTTATACATGGGAAATATTTGCATGACCTCCCAGGTATGGTAAAGAATTCTGGTGCTCATAAATTTCCATGTTACTCTTCTTCCAGAAACCAACACTAGGCCATATTCTTCTCAGATTACCCAAGTCCCTGCCTCTGTTGTGAAGGCATATGGCTGAATTCAGGTAAGTAGACTGTCAGTAGAATTGGTATATGCTATGATTCTTCCTTTCTGTGGTCTGCAGCCAGATAGTGGAGAAAGGAATTACAAATAATGAAGGGGGGGAGTTGAGAGTGAGCTGTGTGATGTTCAGTTGCAATCAGTGGTATCAGTATGAACATACCCTAATATCAGAAAATACTCCTAGTCCCAAAATCTTAGTTCCTAAATATTATTCTCTCATAAAAGGAACCAAAGGTCCCTAGGATAAAGGTTAATGATAGGGTTTGGATAGAACAAAGACAGGATGACTCTGAAACATCTTAAAGAGCCAAGAACTAAGTGGTTGCTTGTAAGGGCATGCAGACTTGTCAAACAAACAGAGCAACCAGCCTCTAGGAACTGCTGAAGGCCAAAGATGCCATAATTTGAGTATCAAAATAGTTACAATATTGGATTATAAACTCATAAAATAAGTATTCTTGAGCTGATAGTGATATTAATGAACAATTAAATGAACAAATAAATAGAAGAAATGACAGTTCTTCCTTATGGAAAGATCCTATTTGATAAATATAAAAAGGGTGATGAAAACACAAAATCACCATTAGGATAAAACACAATTATTCAGACAAGAATCATTCCCGGATACTAAAAATAGCGGGCAAAACTGTGATAAACAATAAAATATTTGTCTAGCCTGTGAGTATTTCTCTCCAAAGAGCAGAATTAGAATCTAAAAATAAAATTTCTCCTATCCCCAGCAAAAAGAGCCCTCACAATGTCTGGTATTTCAAAACCACCACAGATGTACTCTACCACTAACATAGGGTAAACAGGTGAAAGCAGATATATAATACATATTCACATGGCATATAGGTTACCTGACCATGAGGTATCATATCTGTACCTTATAGAGAGGACTGTGTATCAACAACAGATCCTGGATGCAGGGCTAAATAGGGCATCTCTGGAACAGTATACACATAATGTGGTAATAAGAAGACAAATATTTGATATTTGGCCACTAGGATACTGTCAAAAGACAATAGTGCAACAATTTGTTTTAAAATATGAATTGGTTTTGTGATTCTAGAATTGGGCAGCACTTCACTCCATAAAACAGAATGTGTTACAATGAGTTGTGCTGTGGTGGTTGGTTTTTAAACAGAAACAAGCTGAGGAAAACAAAAACAAAGAACCAAAGCAGATCGGTCATTTCAAAGTTACTTTCCTTATAATATAGGAATGAGGAAATGATAGAAAAATGACTGATTTGTTAACATCAGGTTACTTCAATTTAGTGGATTTTGATCATGAAGATTAACACAAGGAAACTTTATTATCAGGGCCACTGAAACTGTGCTGCTTGAGGAATTTGGCTATATTCATTTATTCCCTCAATCTCTCTCTCTCTCTCTCTCTCTGTCTCTCTCTCTGTCTCTCTCTCTCTCCACTCATTTCTTAGGTCAGATAAGAATTTTGATTTGGGTAATATAGACCTTTAGCATGAATAACTCCATTGTTTTGGTTACTTTTTTCTGTTGCTGAGACAAACACCTGACACCAAAGTGAAGCAAGGAAAGGTTTATTTAGCTCACAGTTTCTGGACATTTTAGTCCATAATCAGCTGGGTCCAAGGCAGGGTGGCATGGCACAGGGACAGCACTTCAAGGCAGCAGCCAGAGCAAAAGAGCAAAGGCAAGCCTCTTCTCTACCCTTAAATTGTACACAGGCCACGCCCCCCTTCCCAGGGTGGGTGTAGCACTCACAAAATGTCCTTGCCCTCCTTTGCACAGGATATTTAAAAAGTAAGAACCTTGGCTCCCCGCTGAGTCTCTCAGTTAAACTTCTAAACTTCTCAAGTTGACACAATGTATTAACCGTAAGATCCATTTTGATTTATGTCTGATCTGTTGGAATCACTAGAAGGACTAGAACTTAGTCCAAAACAGTAGCCTCCTATAATTTTAGTTTAGCTTTATTAACTGTGTCAAAGAATACTAACACTCATCAATAAATGCATTTTTCCTCTTCTTCCTGAGCATTATGATATTTCCCAATCGCCTTACAGTCAACCAGGGGCCAAAAGACTGTTGGCTTTTGGAATGTGACTGGAACTGATATACATGTCCAGGCTTGGTCTCTAAATCCTTTCTCTAATCCTCCATTTTCTGCCTTTCTGGTCTGTTGGAAGTTTTAAAAAACAGTACACCCCTAGATAGAATGGCCCTAGTTTCCCGAATGACCATGATAAAGTTTCCTTGTCAATCTACATCGACTTGTGATGTAAGAAATAAACCTTGTTTATAGTAGGTCACTGAGACATGTGGAAGTGTTTGTTATCACAGTATAGTAGATTGTTACTTTCATGACCTCAGATGAATCACACTTCCCTGTTTTCACATCCTTTTATACTTACTTCTCTGACACTTACACTGTTCTTTGGTTATGTACCATGCCTTGGCCACTGAAATATCATCAATTATGACATAAGCATAAGCAAAATATTTGTGCATTAGGGTTTACCCTGTGCTGCTTGTATAACGCCTTCTAACAGGTAAAGAAACTTAGGCTAGCTTGCCAGAGGCATATGACTCAGCCATCAGTCAGCACCAAAGGCTAAACATATGAAAGAGACCACACTGGAAAATCCATGCACAGACGAGCTGCCAGAAGACTTCAGCTGCACAAGTGACCCAAAGGAAGATCAGCAGAAGGGCCTCCTAGCTAATCATAACCCAGATATTCTACACACAGCGTACATGAGCAAATAAAGTGGATATTGCTTCCAAGAAATAGGTTTTATTTGCTTTATGGCAATAGATAACTAGTACAGTTAGCTTGTTTTGACTACTGTATTGGGATAGAGATAAGGCTGATCCCCCTCAGAAGTGACTGGCATGAAAGAATCAGCTTCAATTATTTCAGTTCCTGCCCATCCACTAAAGACAGAGGGTATAAACACCTTGATATGCTTGAAAACTCTCTGTGGCATACCAGCATGTTACAGTGCAGTGATCTCGAAACTACTCCAGACTTTCTTCCCATCTATAAAATTGACCTGACAGTGTAATATACAGAGCCTACCATATAAAAGGTATATATACTTCAGCAATTTGTTGTGCTAGTGAATGTCTGGAAGCTAATGGTCATCACTCTGAGGAGCACCTCTAATAATTGTAGAAGCCAAAAGTAACTTGTATTAATCTCATGATATTTCAATAACTTTGCTATTGAAATATTTATACAAGTTTTTCTTTTCCTGGTGTGTACTTTTTTTGATGGACTCTGTACTTCTAAAATATAACCAATGTGCTTTTATTATTGCTGTTACAGATACTTCCTTCCACCTTTAATCCCCTTCCATTTCCATTGTGCCATTCTTCCACCTCTTTCTCTCTCACTCAGGTAGGTTATTAAGATCTATTATTTCGAAGAACAATGTCTTGATTGATTTTGTCTCCCTAGAACTTGGGGGAGGAAGATGTCACATGCTAGTGAGTCACAAAACAGGATCTGATTCCTTACTCCCATAAAGGACAAAATAAACCCTGGATGGTTTGGGAGAACCTAGAACAGAATGGGTCAAAGTATGAATGTGCTGCTCCTATGGTTTGAATATAGTTTGTTGTCACCAAAACTCAAGTTGGAGTTTAATTTTCATTGTGATATATTAATAGGAGAGAAACTTCATCCAACTGTTTAGAGATAGGAACTTCGGGAGGCGATTTTGATTAGGTCACATCATCAGTGTGGTACTTCCATTATTGAATACTGGTGGTTTTGTAAGAAAAGACAGAAAAGAACATACATGATCACTTCCTGACTCTTAGCATACAATGTCCTGCACTGCTTACAGACTGCCAGCAAGAAGGCAGTAACCATGTGCAACCCTTCAACTCTGGGCCAGAACTATGAGCCAAAATAAACCTCGCCTCTCTAACTTGCCTAATGTGTGGTATTATGTTGTTATCAACAGAAAATGAACTAAGACAGCTGCTTTTCTGAGTAGAACTCCAGAGACAGCCCAAGAAAGAATGCTGAGGTACTGTGTCTAGACAGGTGGGGCTCAGTGTGTTGTGGGCAATAGAAGATTCCTGATGCCCAAGGATGGTCTAGAATTAGCTGAGACACACCAGACCTGAAGGAATCATGCAGTTGGGAGCAAGCAACAAATGACTTAATAGTGGCCTATGTTGTTTGACAACCAAGGATCCAAGGATCAAAAATCTCTTCCCACGCAGATACATTAATAGCTACTGACTTTCCTAGAACTTAGAAGCAAACTTAGGCAAGAGCTAGAGGACCCCTG
>RJWT010026526.1:0-15783 GCA_004365215.1 Cuniculus paca | reverse complement strand
AGAAAAAAAAGAATATCACACTAAGATAGAAATGCCAAGTGGTCTTTTAGACTCATTTCCTAAGTGACTTGCTCAAGGTATGGTATCTCAAATTCTTCTGTGGGAAAACTCAGTTTTAAGAATCTGGGTTAGAAATTCTGAACCAATCACCAAGGGCTTAAATTTGACAAGGGTCAGAATTAGAATCAAAGTCATTCTTTGAGTTATTTACAGGATGATAGGTCTACTTTGAGACAATGTTAAGTGACATAAATCAGATAATATGCTTTAATATCACATGGTTTCTCTTATATGACAAGCCCAAAGTATAAATAATTTAAAGAGCAAAATAAAAGCTAGATAATAGGCATCAGGGAGACAGATCTTTAGCAAATGGGAAGGGGACCAAGAGATGCAGGGAAGAGGCAGTGAGTGGAGAAGGAAAAGTTAAAACAGTTAGGATGTGTTATGTACATGAACCAATCCCCCTGGTGAAAGTAATCATTATGTACTGCAGACAGTACAAGTAACAAACAAATAATTTTAAGGTACTAGCTGGAATATATTTCAATGCTAAACAGATTGTCTCTAAATTCTTTCAGTTTTGAGATTTTTTTGAATTGTTACTATCACTTTAAAATTTTCAGCTTTTATGTTTGAAACCTTAAAATCTATAGCTATTTGAGCAATGGTTATGTAAGTTTCTGTTATGCCCCCTGGTGGCAATATGGATAGAAAGATGAGATGCATATTTCAATCACAGGGAGAGTGAGACTTAATTGAAATAGGTGGCAGGGCCTGAATTTGAAATAGAATTTCATATAAAACTTTTCTGGTCTTGCTAAAAATAGGAAACATCCCTTTAAACTGAAATCAGATGTATTAACTTTAGCCTGCGAGGGGCATATTTCAATTTCCCTTTCTTTGTCATAAAATGGATTAGCTTTTTGAAATATGTCAGTTGAACTTGAAATTAAATATTTGCTCTACATATAGCTAAGTAGCTGAACTCATAAAAGATAACTAAAGTCTGTATCTGCACAGCATTCCCTCACATACTCCTGATGCCATGTGCTTCTTCTAATATAGGTAATTTCTCCATGTAAAGAAACTTTAAGAAGTTACTTAATAGTCATTTTTAAGGATGCTTTGAGGCAAAAAAAAAAAACCCTAAGTTTTATAATTAATACTTCAAAACTTCCAACATAGTTTTAAAGAACTTAACCAAGGGCCTTTTGTACAATGTTTTAACTGAGGGCAAAAATAGATAATATATCAGGCTACCAGAACATTATATAGATATTTGGTGTGAGAAAATGCATGGAAGTGGTTCTTGCTAGGTTAAAAGAAACCCGACTCTTGGAGCTGGGGTTGTAGTACAGTAATAGAGCACTTGCCTAGCATGCACAAGCTCTGGGTACAATTTCCAGCATGACAACAAAAGATAAGCCTGACTTCAGTGGTTGTCTTAGCCATGCAAGAGAGCAATGGCTGCTCCTTGGGCAAACATTTATGTGACTAGCAGGCGTATGATACTATTCTAGACTAGAAATAGTAAAACATGTAGGTACCAGCATCAGGAAATGCAAAGTGTACAAAGGTGGAAAACACATATAAATAGTACCATATAATGATTAAATATTTAATGAAAATACTGAAAAAGGAAAAAATTGATAGTTAAAAAAAGTATTACAACTGAGTTTGGATGGAGGCTGAAGAATGAGTATTTTGTAGTTGAACAAAGGAGACGCTGTAAAGTAAAGGGCAAAAAAGGTGCACACCATGAAGGGGAAGTAGTATGGAAACTAAAAGTTGTCCAGTATTGCCTGAGAAGTCATGAAAAGGCAAGAGTCTGGATTATGAAAGATCATGAAATTCATGCCTGCTTACTTTATGCTGTAAGTGAAAGATTCCAAGAAAAAAAAATACTTAGCAATTCTGTTTATTAAGTAGTTAAGTCCAAATGCCTTAACAGGCATTTATGTCCTAATGATGTATGTATAAGAAAAATAACACAGTCTTCCAGTTTCACACCTGTAACACTTAGACTCTGGGAGACTCTGGGAGCCAGAAGATGGTAAGCTTGAGTCTGGCCTAGGCAACTTAGTGAGACTTTGTTTCAAAATTTAAAAAGGACAAGAGGAACTAGGGATATAGCTAGGTATGATGGCCCAGGGTTCAATCACCAGTACTGCATAAACAAAACAAACAACAGAAACTGAAATAATACTTTTATTTTATTCTTAAATAACTAATTACTAATTGCATATGTATGCCTACTGGGCAAGCTATACAATTTTTCAATCCTTAGAATCTGATTAAACATTGCAACCTTTGTTTCCTGTTCCATGATTTTCAGACACTTATAGAAAAAAAACCCCAAAAACCCAGCTTCATAGGTATCATTGAAGAGACATACTGTGGTACAACAGTGAACCAAGTTGAACTAGTAGTTTACAATGGTGTCTTATCAAATATTACTGTTTCCACTGGAAATTTAAAACATTCCATGGTTCCCATGAGTTCACTGTGAAGACAGTTTGAGAAGTCAAGACTTTGCACAGACCTAATAGTTTAATTTCATGTTAGACTATATACCCTCATGCCTATGTAGAAGAGTGTTGGAGACTGAAAACCCAGTAAGAATATTACAAGTATCAGATGAGAAATGATGAGGATGTAAATTGAAACACGAGTAAAAGAAATGTGAGAGGGAGACTTGGGTACATTCACCTGTAATTTTTGATAACCACATTCGAATGGATACAAGGGAGTCAGGTGTGAATGGTATAAAAGGGTGGATGAGTATCTTTTCCAACTTAAGCAAAAGTGTAGTCACTGATACTATTCATCACAATGTGCTTTAATATTTGATCATCGTGTCTGATTTTAACTATTTTCTCTTATGATCCTATATTTTACTTCATGCATGAAAAATATTATTCTGACAGAGTTCATTTGGCTTCAACAAAAAGCCAAAAGGTTAAAAACACCTATTAGTTACTGGATATGCAAGTCTGAAAATCAAAAGAAACATAAATGTAATAAAATGCACATAAATTTACGAATGGTTATATGGACATTTAATTCTCAACTGAATCCAGTGGCATCAGTAAGTTACCTAAAAGGAGTACAGAGGTTGGGATGAGCGCCAAGAGAAGCAGCCTAGAAAACAAATAATTAAGGAGTAACAGAACAAAGCTCTCTGGGAAAATAAATTTAAAGGAACAAATACTGAATTAAGACAACCAAGAGTGGTGATCCTGAGACAAAGCAGGGAAAAAGCATTAAATACACAAGTAGAATTAAGGAAGAAGAACATGTAGCCATGGATCAAAGCCATGATGCCATGATAGAGATTCACAAGAATAGAATAGGTTTTCAGAAATTTGGTTGTGAAAGGAAGAGCAGTGACTAATGATGGAGATAGGTCCAGGGAATTAAAATGACTTTGATATGAGATTCAGACATGTTACACCTGTTATTTAGTCTCACAGGCAGATTTTTCTATGGGATTAACATTCATGACTAAGGAGAAGCAAGGAAGGGTCAAAGCAGTAAGTTCAAGTATACATTCCTATCTGCTCCTCTCTGACTACTCATTTTTACTGTTCCTTTCATTCTGGGTCCTTTCCTCTAATGGGAACCTTTGACGACAGTCTATAATCTCTGTCAAACACCCATGATGCTAAATATTAATAGGCACTGAGTGTCTACCATGTGTCAGGCACTGTGCTAACAACTTTACATGTTTTAACTCAGTTTCCTTATAAAAAGGCCAATGACATCTATGAAGAAATTGACTACCACACTCAAACTTTCTCTTTTAACTAATTACACTACAAAGTGTGGTATAATGGAAACTTGTCTGATTTCAGTAGAGCATAGAGTATAGGTCAAAGTTTGGCCCTTTTAATTAATCTTTGGGGAGCTTCATAAAGTAGTAATATGAACATCTACCCTGTGCTCGCTTTGGCAGTACATATACTAGAATATCTACCTAGATCTGCTTAAGAGAATCAAATGAGAGTCCAACTACAAAACTTAGGGAACAGCCAAGGCTCAATATTGCCACAGTTCTGCATGTCAATAAAGTAACAACGGCCATGATAATAACAAAAAAACAATATTAATTTAAAGGTAACTGTTTTTGTTTTACTCTAAATAGACCTGTGTAACTATTTTAACTATAATTTTTTTAAAAAATTACATTGAATGCACATCTTATAAAATGATCACTTATAAGTCTATAAAAAGTTTGAACCAATATTAACTTAACTATTCCCTTCCCAAGCAAAAATTAAGAGAATGGCGAGCTATTTACAAGGTGACATGCAATTGTGTTGACAGGCTGACATTCGGAACATTCTCTTCTTCAGTTCAGCAGCTTTCTCGTCTATCCGAGCATAACATTCCTCCACTGCCTTTTCAATGCCTTCGTGGTATTTCTCCACAGCCGTTTTCAAGCTTAGAAATATTTCCTAAATGGAAAGTGAAATAGAATAAGAATTATTCCATGTGACAGCCTACTTTAGAAATGAATTACAAGAATTCCAATAGTTTCAAACTTATTAACGGTATTTTAAAGCTCAAACTCAGGGAGACACAACTGCAGGTATGCTTATTTTTATTAAATATTCATTCATAAATTGTATGAACACATCAAGAAGTCTGCTACTTAAAACAAAGCAAAAATATGACAATAGCCAGCATTCCAAGAAATTAACAATAAATACTTGTAATAATCAGGAAGAAACTTTTCTATGGATCTTTCCATGTAAAACAAGGAAAATACCTAGCTTACTGTGGAAACTTCCATAATTGAGCCAAGTCATCATTTAAAAGAATATAAATACATTTAACTAGTAGTCCATTATGCTTTGTGTCTGGATGTCCCCCCAAAGTCTCATGCAGTCATGGGGAGCTTTCAAAGGCAACTGAATCTAGTTTGTGATTGGTTCATTGCCTAATGCTGGGAATGGCAGTGTGAGTGCTGCACCTGCCCTGGAGCGGGTAGCTTGCATACAATGTAAGGGAGGGAAACAGGCTTGCTTTCCCCTTTTGCCCCTTTTGCTAATTGTTTTGCTGTCTTATGCCACCTTTAAGTATTGCCCCTGTGCCATGCTACCTTGCCTTGGAGCCAGCTGATTAGGAACAGAAACCTCCACAAACTGTAACCTAAATAAGCTTTTCCTTCCTTCATTTTGGGCTCAGGTATTTTGTCACAACAATGAGAGAAAAGTGACCAAGAAAGAATTTGGTAACAGAGAAGTGGAGTCATTGCTGTGACTGTACCTGACTATGTGGTTCAACAGCCTTTGGGAATAGTTTATGGAAAGAATTTGGAAAGGTTTGGAGACATCACCTGAAAGAGTAGAACTGGAATGCCATAGGCTACTCTGTATGGGAGATTCTGATAAGAACTCAGAAGACCAGAAGGCTGATAGAAATGTTGACAGTAAAGACCTGGTTTGGGAGGTTTTAGCTAGGAACAAGGACTGCATTGGTTGTTGGACTCCAGATGATGTGTTATGGCTTGGCAGAAAGTTTGTCTGTATTTTACTCTGGTCCACAGCCTTTGCCTGACACTGAGATTAAGAGTGGTGGACTAATTAATAGGCAGAAGAAATTTCAAGGCAGTCGAAAGTTGAGGCAGTGGCATGGCTATTATTGAGGGTTTTAAAGCCAGATTTATGTTGCGAGTCAAGGGCAAAAAGCCCAGCAGGATGATTTAAAACACGGTGACTTTGACCAGAATGGAAGCTTCAGTAAGGCTGTGGACTGCAAAGATAGAGCTGGGATATCCACTGCTGAAAGGAACAGGAGAAAAGATGGCTTGTGGGCATCACAAAAAGCAAGTCTGCACCCTTTGCAACCTCAAAACTGCAAAAGTGAAAGACTGCTCTGAGGAGAAAGCCACAGAGCACCATATTCCAGAATGGCGGCAGCCTCACTATGTTCCAGAATGGCAGTGTCATAAAAAATTTGTTCCTCACAATCAGATTCAGAGGGCTCAGTGATCAAGGCACTTGAACTCTATAACCATGAGAGAGGAAAGCCTGGCTACAGCTTCAACTGGCAGCAGACCTCAGCATCATCCACGTGATGCTGGTTTTAGGTCCATATAGAATGCAAGCATTCTGAGGTTAGGGCAGTTTTTACTCCAATTTCAGAAGGCCTGGGAGGCCAAGGAGTATGTCCTGGAGTGTGTGTGTGAAGCTGTGAGTGTTAAGTCAAAGGTGCAGTGGAGAACCCAGATGTTTGGAAAAGCCAGGTGTGTGGATCATCTAAGGAAATCTGGAATGAGGGAGCAAAGCCAGCCTAAGAGAAAAGTCATGGGAGTTACAACCACTGGAAGTACCATAGGGGTGGTCACACAAGCCTTTTGGAGCTCGCAATTTGCCAGATTGTTTCAGACACTGGACATCGAACTGCAGGACTTGATGTTTGCCCTGTTGAAGTTTGTACTAGCTTTTGTCCCAATCCTTTGTATCCTCCTGTTTGTAATTTTTGGAATGAAAATGTTTATCTTATGCCATTGAATGTTGGAACTGTTTAACTTTGTTTTCTTTTGTACAGGGGTTTTAAGAGGTTGTCTTAAATCTCAAGAGGAGACTTTGTACTTGGAATTTTCAGCAGTGCTTAACTGTTAGGATTTTGGTAACTCTTGCAGATGGACTGTCTTTTACATAAAGTATGTGCATGAGTCTTTGAGGGGCCAGGGGTGGAATGTTATGGTTTGTGTCTGGATGTCCCCCCAGAGCCTCATACAGTCACAGGGGGCTTTTAAAGGTGACTGAATCTAGAATTCGTGATTGGTTCATTGTCTAGTGCTGGCATTGGTGGTGTGAGTGCTGCACTTGCCCTGGAATGGGTAGCTTGCATACAATGTTAGGCAGGGAAAGAGGCTTGCTTCCCCCTTTTTCCCCTTTTTGCTCATTGTTTTGCTGTCATATGCCCCCTTGAAGTATTGCCCTTGGGAGCCAGTTGATGATGTACTGAAACCTCCACAAACTGAGCTAAACAAACCTTTCTTAATTTTGGGTGTTGGGCATTTCATCCCAGCAATATAATATATAATATCCAATATAATATATAATATCCAAATATAATATCCAAAGCCACCCTGCTTTGGAGCCAGTTGATGATGTACTGAAACCTCCACAAACTGAGCTAAACAAACCTTTCTTAATTTTGGGTGTTGGGCATTTCATCTCAGCAATGATAGAAAAGTAACCAAGATATAGTCCATATGACTAAAAAATATATTAATATTTTTGGAGTTATTTTAATAAGCAGATCAGGTAGCTCTTCTATAAGCAATAACACACTGTCATATAAACCTGTATGAATATGCTAAGAACCTCTTAACTGCACATAGCAAATTTTATAGATTGAATAAAATAAGAAATAAATTATCCTGTATATGTTTTTTACCAAGCGTAATATTCTTTTACTATTTATTTTCCTTAGACAAAACAATTCTCAAGCCATGATACAATAAACAGTGGCATTCCAGAAAGTTACGGAATATATTCACTAGTGAAACAAAACAGCAACCCTTTTCCAATGGGACATGAAAAGCAGTATATTGGTACAAGGCTCTCAGTTTTAAGCACATCTCTCATTAAATTTGTCCTAAACCTATAGTTTTGCTACTATTCATATAAACTCTAGTGTAGATATTACTTGATTTTGAATATATTACATAGATAATTCAATTTAATATGAATTTACAGTGTTCCAAAAAAGAACACCATTTCTAGCACCTCTGCCACCTATGAAAGTTTGAGAGCTATTACTTGTAACTCCAGATTAAGCATATGTATGTATCCATATATTTGTATATATGTATATCCTAAATACTCTCCAGATACCCAAATGTAGTTATTAAATTCTAATACAAAAATAAAAGAATGTGTTTACATTTGTAAGACCTAAGCAAGCACCAAATGACATCTATGATAGAAAATGAACCATTAGGAAAATAAATAAAAATTTTTTGAAAGCTTTATTTCTTAACTCATGTAGAAAAAATAGTGAATTAGTTGTTACCTTGTGTGAATGCCAAAAAAAAAAAATCAATCAGCACATTCTGCAGCTATAGATCAATTTAACTTCCTAGTTTTATTGGGGTGTATGTTTATTTATACTCAAAAGAAAGATGAATAAATTTGGTAGAAAGATACTACTTGCAAGAAACTATTAAAACTAAGTGTGGCTAAATACATACAATGTATAGATACATGAACTAACCATTTCAATATACCCAAAGGAGCACTTTTCTCTTGAGAACAAATAATCTCTCAAGGATGAGTTAATCATGCAGACAAAGCGGCAAAAAATGAAGGGAACAGGAAAGCCCGATTCCAGTGACACATCCACAGGAGCAAACAAACATGAAATCTAAGCCAACCTTCACAAAATGTTTAGTGGTTAGAGGTCATAGTCCTCACAAATGCTGGTTTCCAATTAAATTCTATATCCATGTAGAACTTGTGTAATACCAGTTACAATAATTCTCGTGGAGTCTTATTGTGGAAATCTCACGCAAAGTAAATATTTTAAAAACTAGAGGCCAATACTTGGGTATAAATCACTGGTAGAGCATTTTCCCAGCATGAACGAGATCTTGGGTTCCAGCTTTAACATGCACACACACAATCTAGTTCTGCACTATTTAATATGGTAATGCCTAGTTATATGTAGCTATTTAAATTTAAATCAAATTCAAAATAGTTCCTCACACTAGTCAAGGGCTCAAGAGCCCACATGTGCCTAGTGGCTACAGTAAAACAATATAAAAAAATATTCTCATTCATGCAGAAAGTTCAGCTGGGCAGTATTGGTCTAATTATCTGTTTGTAGATCAGAGAAATTTAAGATTATATAATATCCATGGAGTTTACAGCCAGTATAACTATTTATCTCACTGGTGTGTATTAATCATCAATAATTATTATTGAGTACTTTCTACAGATAGTACCATAAACAGTAGAATAGTATAATAGAAAATGCAATATGCTTTCTGTCTTAAAGTACAACCAGATCACCAGGTCAGACTTGGCAGAACTGATGTGGACAGGGCTGTTTTAATAGATCATAAACTCAACCTGGGTCAAAGGGAAGATGCTGCTACTAAAAACCTAACCTAATATTATGCTTCATTAACGGAAGCATTGTGATTTCAAGCTAGTCACATCATTAATTTTGGAAGACTGTGTTTAATACTGTGTTCTACATTTTAAATGGTATAATGACAAAACGGAAACAGAGAATATAGGAAACAGGATAGTAATGAATCTGAAAATTAAGCTATATAAAGGATGGCTGGAAAACTTGAGCTAATTAACCCAAATAAAAGAAGACTGAACAGACCCATGATCATTATCTTCAAATATGTGCAGAGCTGTTAAGTAGAAGCGTACAGATTTGTTCCAGAGAGAAGATCTGGGTTGATGAAAGTACAGAAATTGAAAATTTGAAATTCAAAATGAGAACCTTTCAACAACTAATGCTGTCCCAGCAGAACAGTTTGTAGCTGTGAGCTTTACACCACTGAAGAAAAACTTAGTGGTTCTCAAAAGCCATGATAAAGGCCGAGGATATAGACTGATAATCAAAAGGGAGAAAACAATTGTTCCGTGTGACAGAAAACCAGAAAAAAGCAAGGATAATTAGCCCAAAAACTGTGGAATGGATAAGAAAGATGTGGCATTTTCATACAATGGAAAGCTACCAGCTACAAAGTAAGATAATCTTGAGGTTCTTTGGTGGCAATTGGAAATCATGTTTGAGGGTGAAACAGTTTGAACTCATACAGGTGATCACTACTATAAAAAAACAGGAGTTAGTGGGACCCAAAAACACAATAAATATTATAAAAGTGAGGAAGAAACACCTAGGAGGAGGTGGAACCAATGTTAATTTCTTACTGTCTTGTCTTGAACTCTTGTAATGTTTTCACAATTTTGCTAGGTTTGATTCTGTTCTGTCTTGTTTGGTTAGATTTTACTGTGTCAGATGGTATGGGCAGCTAGTTTGAACATAATGGGATGTATTATGGCAATCATGGCTGGTTTCCTATTATCTCATTTTGTAGTCCTATGATGCGTTCATTCTTCTGTTTAATTGGATTTACTCTGTTTTGTTTTGTTTTGTTTGATTTTATTATATGTGACGGTATGAACAGCTATTTTGAAGAAAAAGTGACATTATAGTAACCATTGTCCATTTCCTATTATCTGGTTTTGAAGTCCTGTAATGCTTTCATTCTTTTGTTTTGATTGGCTTTAGTCTGTTTTCTCATATTTGATTTCACTGTGTATGAGGGTATGGACAGCTATTTTGAAAAGAACAAGAGACACTAGGGAAGCCATTGTTGATTTCCTACTGTCTTGTTTTGAAGTCCCACAATGCTCTCATTCTATTGTTTTGACTGGTTTTATACTATTTTGTTTTGTTGGATTGTATCATGTGTGAAGGTATGGACAGCTATTACAAAGAAAACAAGAGACCTTATGGTAGCCACTGCTGATTTCCTGTTGTCTTGTGAGGTTGTGTGTTACTTGCATTGTTCTGTTTTGCATTGTTTTATTCTCTTTAAAATAAAAAAAAGAAAAAAGATGTAGATAGCAAGATGTCTATTCTTACTAAACAAGATTTAGAAAGCAATAAAATGAAAATACTGAAAGCAAGCAAAAGGTAAATATAGTAACATGAAGTAATTAAAATAAAAATATTAAATATCTCATAACACAAAGGGACCAGTCTAAGCTTTTTCTTCTTTTCTTTCCTTTTTTCCAGTTAACAACTCAAATTCATTTAACATTGGTGCTAGGAAATAATTCTGAGATCCTTTAATCAGGGGAAAAAATGCAGTTACATTTTAGAGGAATTACTTATAATAACTATTCAAGTCCATTTACCTAATAAATTCAGATTCTTTATGGAAAACTACTTTTACTGCAAAGAATGACACTCTGCTATATGCTGCCAGGGAAAAAGGCAAATAAGAAAAAAAGAATGCAGATAAACATGAAAACCATATGGGACAACAGAAAAGGCACTGTAAGTGGAAATAAAAGCAAAGGACCTATGAGAATCCATTTCTAACCCAGGGACCCCAAAAAAATCTTCACAATGAAGGTGGCAGGACTTACATTTTAAAATCATGATACTACTTGAAATTAATTTCTTACAAACACATACTCACCTGCGACTTCAGTTTCTCCCTTTCAGTGGCATCTTTCAGCTGCTGAATTCCAAATTTAATTTTTTTGATTTCTTGATTAATTGTGGTTACTCTCTCAAAGACAGCACCTCTTTTTTCTTGAACTTTATTGCAATCCCTAAAGAAAAACAGAAATAGCTAACAAAATTCTTCCTAAGCATCTAAAAAGGTAAACAATTCTAATTTCAATTTCAAAGTGACTCACATGTCACCGTGTGTTAGACAAACCTAAAACTTTTCTCAAGATATAAAAGGAAATGAATCAAAACCCCAAAGTACAGTGCTATAATGACATCATGGCATCCAGTGTGCTTTTCCACCCAAGAGCTTTTCTTTAAAATAGAGACTTTTAGGTTATATTTCCTCAGTTGTGCACATTTATGTACTATAGGTGGGAACAAGAATCAGTACAATTATTTTGTAATGTGATTGCATAATACAAAACCTTTAAGATTTGCTCTTTTTCATCTGTGTGAGGGTATGGGTTATGGTTGATACACTGTATTAATTCGAGAAGTTTAGAAACATAACTAAGTGACACAGCAGGGAGCCAGGGTCCTCACTTATGGTGTGGGTGGACAGTCTGCTTATAATATAAGGGAGGAAAAGAAGCTGGCTCCCCATCCTTTTTTTGCTCTTGCTGCTTTTGTTGTCTTATGCTGCCTTAAAGTACTGCACCTGTGCCATGCCACCTTGCCTTGGAGCCAGCTGATTATGGACTGAAACCTCCACAAACTGTGAGTTAAACAAACTTTCCCTTCCTTAAACTTGGATGTTGGGTATTTTGTCTCAGCAGTGAGAGAAAAGTAACCAAGACAGTACGTAGCAGAAATAGACAAACTGATACCCATTTTGGGACTGAAGGAATGACATCCTAGACATATCAATGGCACATGTTCTAAAAACATATTTGTAGAACTGAAGTGGGAAGACTCTACCATGGAAATTCCTACAATATACTGGCTAAAAATACATCAAAACATAAACTTAGTATTTAGCAAACTATTGATTCTTGAATTTAAAAAAAGACAAAAAAGAAAACAAAAAAAAAAAACAACACTTTTCCTCCAAACAGGTGCTACTAAGATAGATCAACTGATTCATTTACTGATACTCTGGACCACTGTCTCTCAATGATGCTGAAATAAGCAGCAGATTCACAACCCTTTGGAAAAATTATAGAAAAAAACTGGACTTATGGTACTTAAAATAGGAAAAAAAAAAACTTAGTAAGTAAAATATCCCTAAACCTAGATGGAGAATGGTAGGTTTCATAACTCAGCTGTTTTCATCAACTGAAGGTGGAATGTCTTCTTGAGAGAACAGTACTTTAGAAATCCCCAGGGAAAAAATTATTAATTTTTCCTAATTACTTTCTAATACACCCAAATTTTAAATGAGTTCGTACTCAATTACTGTTCGTTTGTACTGCTTAATGTCCTCGTGCTTCTTATTTATTTTGAATTGTGCTGTGGCAAGTTTCTCCTTTTTCACAATCATCAGTCTTTTGAATGAATTTTCTTCAGTCTTCAATTTCTTCAGCTCTGACTCATCACTCTCAATTTGGTCCTCCAAGTTCAGGCTCTGAATTATATGAGAAGTATTTAAAATCAATACAACTAATTAGAATTATAAATAAGATGAACGTATGGACTATAATAAAATACAATTTTGAAATGGGATACTATTGTTTAATCCCTGAAAGCCCAGAAAAAAATCCAGACTGTTCAAAGAAGATGACAGAAAGATACCAGGTGTACTGAAAAAACATGAACAAGTTTTATCATGTTATTGTCAGCAAGGATAGAATAGAGGGACATATTAAGAACAGCTAAGAGGCTAGGTTGACAGGGATAGGGTCTGAATGAAGATAGAATAAAGAGAAGAGAGCAACAAAAACAGATCTTACTCTTTGGTCACTCCAGGTAGCAGATAAGAAGCCTATGTAATGGGGAGAGACTAACTCTGGCAATCTAACCTTCTGAAAATCCCTACTTTTCTCAAAAAAGTTTACCAAATGTAACTAGTGATGCTGAGGATAGTCTAAGTTAAAGATGATAAAAAGTGAAAAAGGACTTTTAAACCTGTACCCTGAAAAACTCTCATTGTTCAAAGTACAATCTATCATAAACTTTAAATCTCTTCATGAATATTAGGTACACTAAATTGGGATTTATGCTTACTGATTATGTAAGATCATTTCCAACTGTTAAAACAAGTTTTAATAGTCCTTACTATTTTCCAAACTATACAAGGCAATGTGCTATGTTAGTTATTATTCATTGGATCTGAAGGCTAAAATTGGTTTTGTTATTACTATGTTTAAAAAGAAAAGTGTCTTATTCCCTAGAATTCATTGGCTCATCTATTATACTGTAGAATAATCCTGTTTTTCTTTAGGAAAATAATAACAAAAAGTGAAAACAAATCCAAAGAACTATAGTAAGTAATTACAATAAAGAAATAAAAATTCCACACAATACAAACCTCCTTTAAGATACTGGTTAATTTTTCCCTATTATCTGCAAGGTCCTGAATTTTCTTTTGATATAATTGCACCTCCTGCTGACAGGAAGGCAGGCAGTCAACCGAGTCTCTATAGATTTCATACTTCTCCATCACTTCTTGCTTTGAAAGAAAAAAAAATAGAGATCACAGTTTGATACTTTCCTTTATAAAACAGCAATAATGTCAATTTGTTTGCTCTTAAATAATTTCTGCATTTAATACTGAAAGCTTAAGAGCTGAGAACAATTAAGTTTCTAGGGCAGTAACAAAGGACTACTACTGACATGTGTCTACTCACATATAATTATGCTTTTTAATTGCCAGATATCCTCGAACAATGAAAAACTGCCATAATTTTACTAACTTACTCACTGAAATACCTTCTAAAGGTTATTCACGGTGCTATTAAAAGAGTTCATTCTAATTCTCAAACCACTTCTGATCACTCCTAGACAGTCATATTACCCATTTACAATCTTCCTGTTCATTTATATGACACCTATTACTATGCATGATTCTTTTACACAGATTAATTCCTCTTCTAAAATTACAAAATGAACATATATTTACTATAACTCTGAAACAACACAAAGACTTCTTCCTTTGTCCCCACTAACCACTCCTTGCCCTCCCTTATTAATCAGTGGGATGTTTCTTCAGTGAAAGTCCTAATGTGATATTTTTCTTACTAATTTTTAAATACTCTTTACATATAATGGATATAATCTCTTTATCTGTCATATGTACTATAAATCCTGTTTGTTCTAATATAGGTACTTTTCTCTGTAGTTTTTGAGTTTCCAAAGTTAACTTTAAAAACCTTTCCCAGTTCAAGACAGTATAAATCTTCTAAAATTCTTAAATTTCCTATCAATATAAGGATATATTTCTGTAAATGGGCTAGGTATAGAACCAACTCTTCTAGATGAATAGCTAATTGAACCAGAAGTTTTTAAATAAACCATCCATTCCTCATAAACATTCAAAACTATTTCTATCTTGTTGAATTTTGTCATCACTGCCATTACGTTCTTTATTCTTCTTGTTCCAGTATTGGAGATTGAACCCAGGGCCTCACCAATGATAGGCAAGCAAGCTACCACCATGCTATATCACCAGCCCTTTTTTATTTTATTGTATTTTGAAACAAGGTCTTATTAAGTTGCCACATCTGTCTTGGAATTTGTGATCATCTTGCCTTAGCTTCTTGAGAAACTGGGATTATAGGCGTGTGCTATTATGCCTGGCAATTTTTGTCTATTCTTATGTGATAATTTTAATTACCAGGAATGACCTAGATAACAAGCTCAGATGTAAATTAGAAAAGTTGCTTCATAGTTTAAAAACACTGCCTCAAAAAAGAGTGCTAAATTGTCTACATTTAATTTTGTCCCATTTCTCTCAAGTTATCTCCCACAGTAACTCATGACCTTGAGTGTATCTTCTTCCCTCGGACCTTATAGAATTAACAGATGCTGCTTATTTTGTCTTAAATTTTCTTCATATATGATTTAATGGGATAACCTGCTCATTTTTCAAATATTAGCTCAAATTTCCACTTTCTTCCCTCTTTCATCAGTTTCTTGCAATACTAAATTAGACTCACCCATTACATTATTTCAAAGCATCCTACACTTTTCCCTCTTTTTGAAACTACTTTTAAGATAGATTTTCATTTTTGAAGCACAGCAAAATTGATCAGAAGTTAGATTTCTCATATACCTCCTGCTTCCAAATACTATGCACATCTATTTTCTTTCATAATACATACTGTGATTTATAATTATGTAATTATTCATAAAATTGTTTAATATCTTTCTTTCTTTTAATGAAGTAACAATGTCATGACAACAAAGCAGTTCTGCTTATGTCACTAAGAGCAAAGTTTCAAACTCTAACATAATTGAACAAATGTCTTGGAATTATAATTCTTTATCCTACCTAAAAAAGCTATAAATCAGAGAAAGGATCAAAAAATAAATGAAGAGAAAGAGAAATATAGATAACCCAGAAGTCAGAAAATTATCAATTGACTAAACAAGAATTTACTAAAAAGAAAAAAA
>RJWT010026525.1:5265-15885 GCA_004365215.1 Cuniculus paca | reverse complement strand
CTCATGTAGGAAATACCAGTTGGGCCCCTAAAATAATGGGACAAAAATGGTATCATGGGACAGTCACATGTTCCACCTACATGCTCACCTTTTTTTTTTCATTTTCCATTTTGTTTTTCACACGTACAATTTTCCCTTTGTTGAAAACTCCGCTATGCATTTAAAATAAATTCTGTACATTTTGCCTATCCTATGCAGGTATTTGCCAATGTTAGGGTTTCTAGTTACTGTAATCAGCTCTTCTGCTAGAAATAGAGGTTGCGTTTTATGCATCTTTATATTCAGGAAGAATGATTTGAACAGATAATTCATCCCCTGGATGGGAATAACAATGGTTTGTAAGTTTATTTTTACATTATTAGATACCATTTTCTATACTGCCAAAGTGTATTTTCTTAAGTGAGCATTAGATAAAATTTACCACTATAAATGTGGTGGGTTTTAATTTATAGACTTCTTTCTAAATTTAATAATAACATAAATAAAAATCTTCCTTTAATGCAAGACATTGCAATAATGTCACCACAAGATTTTCACAAAATAGGATACATAGAAAGACTATGTGTTTAGAGAAATATGGAATGAATTCTCCTTGACATATATGAGTTAATTCATACCCCAGTTTTATAAATGTAATTGTATAAAGGATTGGAAGACTACAACCATGTTGATATAATAGGCACATTTCAAGTCAATTATACAAATATACGTGGTGCACCTAATGCATTCCAAACACTGACACAAAGATACTGAAACATGACAATTCTTCTCAGTGATCATATGTATTTGTTATCTTAGTTTAAAAATAGCACTAAAAAACCCCTCCCGCTGAAAACCCAAGTGACAATGCAGTATCAGTACCCCGGGGTACTGGGGTACAAAGGATGGAAGTAAAACAAGGAATGAAGACTTCTTGATAGGTCCCCCGCCTGAGACTTGCCCAGCCATCACGGTGACAGGCCACATGTTGAACCATAATGGTGTCTAGCTCCTTCTTCCCAGAAACCCCTGCAGTTTCTTCTTCCCAAACTGCCTTTGCCAAACCCCCTGCAGACCACAAATGCTCCTACCCACTTCAGCCATGTCTTGCCGAACAGCCCATGTCAGCAGCCCTGTGCCCTCCCCCATCAGAGTGCATTTAAGCTCGCCCCTCGCCTTTGTCTTCAGAGAATCAGCGCACCTGTGAGTGCATTGGTTCTCTCAGTGTCCATTTCTTATCTCTTTCCTCTCTTTTCTCTGCGCCGCTCATGTTTTTCTAGCCACCTCAGATTGAGTTCAAAAAACAGCTCAATCACTTCTCTGTGGAGATTGCATCACAGAAGGAGTATTAAAGATAAAGTTCTGTCATAAGGAAAGGACATATCACATAGTGAAAGTTCTTGAAGTGTTGATGTACAGCTTAATGGAAACGATGCTTGGTTGAGACAATCTGTACTGAAGAAGAGCACGTTAACATTGATTCACACAGTTGCGGCTGGAGGGCTTTGACCTATCAATCCTCGTTGGCTAGTTTGATTCACTTATTTGTCAAGAAAAGAAAAAATAATTCAATAGCTGAAGCAGATTTTGAGCATATGTAAAAGAAAAGCAGCAAAATAGAAAGTAAAATATATAAGTACTAGAGGTTTTGAGTGTCTAACAGAATGTTAATAAGGTGTGTGAGTTAACCTGAACAGATACTTGTTTTGCACCAATACAGAGAAATGCTGCACATCACCGAATGGTCGCATAATCCATACTTCTCGGCTCCCTCCTTCTCTGTGCATTTTGTTTATATGGAGTTCTAGTTTCATATACGGGTCCTGGATTCTCCTTAAGCCCAGCTACTATCCCCACTGCTCATAAATTCTTTGACCTTGAGGAAATTACTTAACCTCTAAATGTCTCACTTTACTTATTTGCATAATGAGAATAATGGTGCTTGTAAAGGGTAAATGTGTTACTGTGCATAAAATATTTTGGAAAGTGAGTGGAATTCAGCAGATACTAAATACTTTATTAGTACTGCTTGGACAGTCTGCCCTAGTTTTGTTCCTCACTCTTATTGTGAAACACCTATTTAACTTGGGGAAAAAAAAATCCATGCATACAAAAAACTGTATTATGTACTGTTCTAAAGGATTATGGTAAAAGGGAATTTAAATTGGGTATGGTGGCACACACCTGTAATCCCACTACTTGGGCGGGTGAAGCAGGGGGATCACCATGAGTTTGAGACCAGCCTGAGATACACAGTGAGACCCCGTTTTCAAAGAAAAAAAAAAACAAAAAAAAAACAAAAAGAAAAGAGGAACTAGGGAACTTAACCTTATCTAAAGCATTTTTTAAATTTCACAAAAATATATTTTATAAATTTAAACATCATGACTATCCTTTACTTGTAGTTTTAGTTTAATGCTGAGATTTGGATTTTATCTTACCAAAAATATTTCTTTTGAGTCTCTTCCTAGCCAATTACAAATATAATCAATGCCTCTGCCTGATCACATTAATTTACTCATTATTCCTTCCTTCCTCAGCCCCTGTACTATATACAGACATTGCTCCTATTTATTTAGATGTTACGATTTAGTCTTTATACTTAACAGATGGGTGAAGGAAAACAAAAATATGGTGTATCTACATTTGAAGCATATCAACAGGAAGTCAGTATTTTAGGGGAAATTACAAGGCTTGTAAGAAACACAAAGTGATGATTATCATATATGCATAAAGATAGGTAAAGTGCTGGTGCCTGCGCCACCTGGGCAATCTTAAATTTAGCTTGCAATGGAGGAAGGATGTTTTTCATATTTTAATATCAAATTTTCTAAAGAAAAATAAACTTAAATATAACGAATCCAACATGAAATTCAAATGGGAAGGTATTTTCAAAATCTACTGGGAAAAAGTCAAGGAAAATTTGTATACAGCTATCTAGGTGGAACAGATAGTCCACATGTGACTAAATTAGGTGTAAGCCACCAAGGAAGAAAATATGATCTATGTTGAGGTCTGCTTGTGGTTGTGCTGCTTATTTTTTTTCTGTGAACAGGAAACAAGAAAGAAACTCTGAGGCTGAACTAAATGTTTGTAACACAGTACCTCACTTAACCTGGTAAAGTGTTCCTTCTTTCCTCCCTCTTTCCTTCCTGCCTTTCTTTCCTCTCCCCACTCTCCCTGCAGCAAAATACTTTTAGAAAGAACACCAATTTTTCTGTTTTGTCGGAAAATATGAAAGGTTCAACATTTTGGCCAGTTTCATTTTGAAGCATACTGATTTTGCAGAAGTCTTGTGATATACTCTCACAACGTTTTTTCCCTCCTACTGAGTTAAGAATCTTTATTAAAAATACAATGTACCTTGCCCCCATCTAAATTTCCCTGTATTCTAGCTCTTCCCCCAACTCAGCCAGCTGATTTTGTCCTTCCCTGCTGCTTTTTAAGTCTGTTATGTCCTCAGGATGGATCTATGTTCAGGGTCATTAAGTGCATGTCCTCCTTAACCTCACCTGATGTTAGTTAGAATTGCTCTGTCTCCCGAGTTCTTTGAACCATTAAATATAGATAAACTGCCAACTTGTACTTTCTTATTTTTCATATGTAGTGTGTTTGGATAAAAACATAGCTAAACATCACTTTATAAATATATTTTAAACTTGAAGAATAGAAACTATATCATATCCCTTCTGTGATTTGTTTCTATTCCCTGAATCTTTAAATAAGAAATAAAGAAGTATTTTATTTCTTTAAATTTGAGTAGCTCTAGTGTCAAAACTAAACTAAACTAAACTAAAAATTGGCCAGTTTAAACTCTACCTGTAAAGCCATTCTGTCTTACTCTAAATATGAGTCTCTTTGACTGAATTTACTTTAAGAATCTTCAAGAACAACACTTATTTTATTTACTTATACACTTTCTTATCCTAATAGAACATGTGCCTATTGTGTATCAAGCCTAAAAGAGACAAAGGCAAGCTGGGTGTGGTGGCTCATGCCTGTAATCCCAGCACTCGGGAGGCTGAGATCTTTGTGAGTTCGAGACCAGCCTGGGCTACAAAGTAAGCTCAAGGCCAGCCTGAATGGCATAGTGAGACCCTGTCTCAGAAAGACAAGGACTGGGAATTTAGCTTAGTGGCCTAAGCACCTGCCTGGCAAGTGTGAGGTTGTAAGTTTGATCCCTGGTGCCACAAAAAAAAAAAAAAAAAAAAAAAAAAGACAAAGGCAGTCAAATGAGTTTATAGTTCATTTTCTATGGGTCAGCAATGTAATGATTTATTTTGTCTTGATTCTTTTTTATATTCTTTATTTTATTTTATTTATTTATTTATTTTTTGCAGCACCAGGGATCAAACTCACAACCTTACACTTGCCAGGCAGGCACTTAGGTCACTGAGCTAAATCCCCAGCCCTTGTCTTTTTGAGACACGGTTGCACTATGCCGTTCAGGCTGGCCTTGAACTCACTTTGTAGCCCAGGCTGGTCTCAAACTCACAACAATCCTCCTGTCTCAGCCTCCCGAGTGCTGGGATTACAGGCATGAGCTATCACACCTGGCTGTTTTTTTTTTTTTTTAAAGAGAATAACACTAAACAAAGTGCAACAGAATCAAGCCAATCAAAACAAAACAATAAAAGTGACAAGACTTCAAAACAAGATAATAGGAAATCTACAATGGCTACCTTAATATATCTTGTTATCTTCAAAATAGCTGCCCATACCATCAGACATAATAAAATCAAACAAAATGAAATGGAATAAAATCAAACAAAACAAAATAATTAATACAGGACTTCAAAACAAGATAATAGGAAATTAACAATGGCTACCATAATGCCTCTTGTTATCCTCTAAATAGTTGTTCAGACTACCAGCTTTAAGCCTGCAAAGTCAATCAAACAATACAAGCATTAAATTGTTTCTCTATTTCAGTTGCTATCATCTCAGCCTACGTTCCTCCAGATCAGCTGGTTGCTTTCAGTGGGAGAGCAGGGGTGGGGGTGTTGGGGAGTGAGGTCGGTGAAGCAGCTCTCCTTCTCTCCTGGCTGAGAGCCAGCTGGCTTCCGGGGGCAGGGATGGCTTCCTGGTTCTCCCTCAGCCAGCGGGACTTCTGCTGGCTCGTAGGGGCTGGGGCCTCTGGTTCTCCTCCAGCCTGTGTGACTGCTGCTGGCTCCTGGGGGTCTTGGATTCCTGCTGCTTTAATTCTTAAATTCTCAGAATAGTCTCTTAGTTTTTTTCTAACTAACAATCTATTTCCCAATTTTGTCTGTCTCTTGTAAAAGGAAAAACAAAACAAAACAAAAACAGCTGTATCCAAACCTTGTCCAAAGGCGTTTGCAAGAAGCACTCTGTGGTACTGTCGGGTCAGTACTCTGCAAGGACTGCGGATGAGAGTCCTGTGCCACGGAGAGTAAAAAGAACTGACCAATAGGCAAGGAATACAGAAAAGAGTTTATTGACGCTGGACACTGCGAGAGAGCAGGGCAAATTCTGAGAGGACTGTGCTGGCAGGTGAAGAGCAGGGAGCTTTTGGTTTGATTTTCCGTGAGGAGCTGCTGTGGGAAAGTCATCGCAGGCCGCTCTCCTTGCCCATCTCAGTTCCAAGGACTGCCCCGTGGCAGCTGAAGAAGGAGTACTGTTTTCTTTGATTAACCATGCAACATGCCTTGCCCCCATCTAAACCTCCCAGTGTTCGAGCTCTTTCCCCCACTCAGCTAGCTTGTTTTGTCCTTCCCCACTGCCTTCGGTGTTTCTGGTGCTGTTAAAAACAAAAACAGAATTTCTGGGGTTTTTTTTGTATTTTGTACTTTATTTTTTGTATTACTGGGAATCAAACCCAAGGCCTTGTGCATGCAAGGCAAGAACTCTAGCACCTAGCCGCACCTCCAGCCCCAAAACAGGCTTTCTGAGTAGGATTAATTTACAGATGTGTGTAGGTTAATTAGGGTTAGCGATTAAGAAGGTCAGAATAACAGACACACACACACACTCTTAAAAAGGAACTTTTGACAATATGCTGGAATGGGTAGGAAATGGTATTCTTTAAGATAGGACAAGCGGTTAGGTCACCTAGTGACATACACACAGTTCTTGTAGCTTACAAAGTGGAAAGTTAATGTTCTACTGCAGACTACTGCTCAGCTGCAGTGTGGTCTTAAGGAAACAATGGTACAATCACCATGATTCCCCACAGTCAGTATTGTGAGAAAAGAGGAGCACAGCAAAAAACAGAAATGTCCTGAACATAGTAATTGCTCTAGTTTGAATGTGTATGTCTCTATAGAACTCCTATATTAGCACCTCATCCCCTGTGGTAGTGGCATGGAGAAGTGGGGTCCCTGGGGGTTAGTCCAGGGATCCCACTTATTAGTCCAGGAAGGGGTTAGTGCTCTCATAAAAGGTTTCCTTGGATGGGGTTAGTGCTCTCATAAAAGGTTTCAGAGAGCTGTGTCCCTCCTTCTGTCTCTTTGACCACGTAAGACTTAATATTCATCCCTTCTATGGGACACTAAAGCATTCTGGAGAAAGATGCTGGGCCCTCCACAGACACTAAATTGGGCAGTGTCTTGATCTTAGACTTTTCAGTCTCCAAAACTATGAGAAATAAATTTATACTGTTTATAACTGACTCAGTCTCAGATATTCGTGATAGTAGCACAAGTAGACTAACAAAAATAAACTTCCATTTGTGAAATTGAATCTGTTGCTGTCCTAGAGGTTATATAAATCTATGAGGACAAACTGCTGAAAGCTGTTGCCCCTGAAATGTGGGGCATAGCATAAGACTATGTAAGAGTCACATAACTACATACAAAACTGAACATTCTGGTAAGCTTTAAAACTAAACTGAAGCTGATGATTTAGCTCAGTGGTGTAAGTGCCTGCCTGGCAAGCACAAGGTCGTGAGTTCAATTCCCCAGAGCCAAAAAAAGAAAAAAAAAATGTTTAAAACTAAACTGAATTTAAACTTAAAATTTATCACCAGGTGTAGTGGTGCATGCCTGCAATCCCAGCATTCGGGAGACTGAGGCAGGAGGATTGCCATGAGTTCATGAGTTCAAGGTTAGCCGTGGCTGCATAGTGAGCTCAAGTCCAGCCTGACCTACACAGTGAGACCCTGTCTTGAAAAACCAAATCAAACCAAACCAAAACGAAACTGAAAAACAAACCTTAAGAATAAAATGTATCTTTCAAAGTTTTTGAAACTTTGAAAGTTTTCTCTATGCCTGTCTTACTACATACCTTTAATGGTTTTCTTATTCCTTTTTCTTTTTCTTTTTTTTTGTGGTTTTTTGAGACAGGGTCTCTCTCTGCAGTTCGGGCTGGCCTTGAGCTCACTTTGTAGCCCAGGCTGGTCTCAAACTTGCAAGGATCCTCCTGCCTCAGCCTCCCGAGTGCACCACCACATCCGGCCCTTTTTCTATGCTGTATTAGTCAGCATTCTGTTGCTGAGACAAATATCTGATGCATGCAACTTAATGGAACAGAGGTTTATTTTGGCTCATATCTTCAGTCCATGATAGGTGATTCCAAAATAGAGGAATATGGAAGAAAGGCATAGTGGAGCACACCTGTTCAATTCATGGTAGCTGGGAAGCAGAGCAGTTGGAAAGAGATAGAAAGGAAAGGGTCAAGGAACAGATATAGTCCCCAAGGTCACACCATTATGACACTCTCCTCCAATAAGGCCCTCCCTCCTAGTAGGTCATCCAGTGATGAACTCATTAATGTGCGATATTTAAGACCTTGATACGTGCAAGGCATTTCTGCTGTCTTCCTAGCTTCCTAGATTTTACCCTTCAGCGTATCTTACAAACTGTGGTTAAACCTTGTAAAGCACTATTTTTGTGGTAGACCCCCTTGTTCACGAACCATGATGGCTCCCTATTGCCACTTTAGTGGGAAGAGAGCCCTGAGATAGGGCTCAGACTACAGTTCCAACACCTATAGGATTCTCTACTATAAAACTCATAATAAGCTTTACCTCACAGAGTTATTAATAGGATAAAAAGTAACATATATCCCAGCAGTTTGAAAAGTGTAACACACTGTACAAATAAGTTGTACACTGACTACTTTAAGCCTCCTCATGAATTAACACCACACACCCACCTAACCTTATTTCCCATTATCATTCTAGAAGCATACTCTGTCCAGGAAAACCAAGCTCCCTGTCTTACCATGTCACATACTTCTCTCTGTTCTCATTTTGGCTCCTTCTTCCTGTCTGCTCTTTTTTTTTTTTTTTTTTTTTGCGCTGCACCGGGGATTGAACTCATGACCTCGCACTTGCCAGGCAGGTGCTAAGGCCACTGGGCTAAATTCCCAGCCCTTGTCTTTTTGAGACAGGGTCTCTCTCTGCAGTTCAGGCTGGCCTTGAGCTCACTTTGTAGCCCAGGCTCGTCTTGAACTCACAATGATCCTCCTGACTCAGCCTCCCGAGTGCTGGGATTACAGGCGTGAGCCACCACACCTGGCTTGTCTGCTCACTTCTTCCCCTTTATTTCTTACTCAGCTGCCAGATGAAACTGGATCCACCCTAACCTGTTGCATGTACAATCTTGTCATCCTGCATGGATTTAATACCAGACCCTAGGTACCACCATTAGCTCTCCTGGTTCTCAGGACTTCAGACTTACATTGCAAAGACAGCCCTGACTGACCTGGGTCTTCAGTTTGTCAACTCACCCTGAAGATCTTGGAACTTGCCAATCTCCATAATTATACAAGTTAATTTCTTATAACAAATATCTTTGCATATAATATAAGGTATAATGTGTTATAATTTTACATATATACACATACACACACACTTGCGTACCCGTGCACATGCACACACATGTGTACACATTATCCTATTGGTTCTGTTCCTTTGGAGAACCTTGACTAATTATTGCTACAGTGGGACCTTTTCTTCGAAGCTTTTCATCAGAATCTTGGAAAATTTAACCCACTCTTTTTTTTTTTTTTTTTGTGGCACCGGGGATTGAACTCATGACCTAGTGCTTGCCAGGCAGGTGCTTAGCCCACTGAGGCAAATCCCCGGCTTAACCCACTCTTAAATCTCTGTGGAAAAAAGACAAAAACATAAACAAACAAGTAAAAATGGAAGAAAACCTAATGGCTAAAAGTCCTAAAAGTAAGTTGTATTCTTCAGGGGGCATACATGACACCTTTAAGAAACTGCCCCAAATTGGAATCACAATATTATAAGTCGTTTGGGTGGGAGAAATCAGTACACTCATTGTATACTTCATAAAATTCAAGGAATAAACATTTAGTCATGGCAAGTGTATTAACACAGAAGTGAATACTGTATATTATTCACTTCTCCCAAAAGATACTTTGAGAGTATGTGCATAATGTATACATATAAATTAAGTTTTTTAGAAAAGCAATATCACTCACTAGACATCTTAAAATATAGCCATTTTCCTCTCACAGCTCCGCACAGTTTAATATACTGCCAATCTTGATCTCAGGCGTTGTCCTTCAGGTGGCATTATATTCATAGTCTGTGAGTATAATAAAATTTGAAGTGGAGCCTCATTTCCTGAGGGCAAAAATAGATCACAGCATTATTATTATTTTCTTTTTGCTTCGTATCTCTGTGGCACTGATCTTTGATTTACATAGCTCACTGTGTCCTCTGCACTTTCATTCTGAGTTTGGCCATCAGACTGAGCACGAGTGCCGTAAAATGAGACCATTTGTGGTTTTGCTTCCCTCCTGTCTCTAGCACTTAAAATAGTCTCCGTCCTACAGTCAAGACCAACACATTTTTATGTGCCAAAAAAGTGACCCAAAAAGTGAGAAAAATATTAAGCAGCAATGTAGGATTTCAGTGAAATATTAATTTGTGACATTTTCTAATGCTGTCATGAAACTTTGTGGCAGAAACAAAAAGTTTGTGTGTGCGTGTGTGTAATTTTGTGGTTGTAGAACAGAGAGAAATAATATGAACAAACTTCAGAAGTTCCTCATTGCCTGTCTTTTGTCTAAATTTACAAGTTTCATTGCATGCATTTTTATCTAAAAGAAAAAATTGAAATCTTTCCTGCTTCAGAATATTCAACAAGTAATATGTTTTAATAAATGACTAAAAATACAATTAAAATATATTAAGTTAAAAATTTTTTAAATTGAACTAAAATCTGCATGAGTTTAGATTTTTGAGATCTAGTGTCTCCTCCTGATTATCATGCAATTTTTTTTAAACTGTAACTTTTGAAAAATTTCTATCTGTCCATTCCTTGCTTATTTACATACATTAACTTCTTTTTTTTTTTTTTTTTTTTTTTGTGGAACCGGGGATTGAACTCGAGACCTTGCACTTGCCAGGCAGGCACTTAAGCCGCTGAGCTAGATCCCCAGCTCTTGTCTTTTTGAGACAGGGTCTCACTATGCTGTTCAGGCTGGCCTTGAGCTCACTTTGTAGCCCAGCCTCGAACTCACAAGGATCCTCCTGTCTCAGCCTCCCGAGTGCTGGGATTACAGGCGTGAGCCACCATGCCCAGCTCATATTTTAACTTCTTGACTGTCCAACTTTTTAGGGGTCTTTATTTGCTTTTTACTCCACAAAATGCATTGTTTTTTTTTTGTGTTTACTTGTATTCTCTTTTTTATAGTCCCTTTTTTTTT